>CCAG010013589.1:0-45307 GCA_001077435.1 Glossina morsitans morsitans | reverse complement strand
AGATTTCTTTCGATTTAACATTTGTCTCTCGTTACAGTTAATCAAATATATATTTCAGGAATTTTAAAATTACGCGTACATACGAATTTAACATATGTGTGTACATAAAATGATAATGTATTTGACAGCGGTATGAAACTAAGTAACACGATCTATAGAAATCGCGAGAATTTTAGGCAAAACGATTCTATTAATAAACAGAAACACATATTGCAACGTGAAAGAATCTTTTATATCCATTTAAAAGCCCAGTCATAGATAGATAGGAGGGTCGTACATCAAGTCAATGAAGTGCACGTCGGTTGTGTCGACAAACATTGCCCAATGATAATACCTAATGATCTTTTAATCTTCAGACAGAAGAACAGAATGGTTTATCTTATGATAAAATTCTTCACTAAAATTCGAGTTCGATAACGAATGTGTTTATGATTTTCATAATTGATAGTTAAGTTAAGTTAGGAAGCTCCTGTTTTCTTCTCTTTTCTCTCTTGACCATGTCCACTCTTCAGCCTATGTCCACTATTCGCTGTAACATGATGTGATCAGAGAAAGATAAAGCGCGGCCGCAATCTAGTGGATGTTTGACACTCACTACAGCTACGACCAAAGTCAACTCTACCGGATTTGAACCTACGAACATTGACTTCCTAATCGCTGCCGCTTGCCCACTCGACGAACTAATGCAATGTAAGAGACTGCTGTTGTTCTATTCCTCTGTTCCAGGAATTTTCCTTATTTTCGTAGAGTATTCGTGGAGCGATAAACTACAAGAACTGGATGCTGCAGGTTTCAATGAAATGCAAAATTCAAAATGCATTACAATTGATGAAAAAATGAAATTCGGTGAGGATCGTCACTGACGGGCGCCTTTATAAGTTATAGATTCCTTTGTGGAAGCCCGCAATAATATTTTTATTAAGTTGAATTTTATGATCTGTAACGAAATGGTCGCGAATCTCCTCTCTGCTTAATGACTATTAAGCTTATGTAATTATTGGTTATCCTTAGTAACTTTTAATCAAATAAAACGACCTAATCACTGAATTAAAAAATCACTCATTAAGATTACAGGATGAAACACACAAATATAGGGTGACAATTGACGAATTCATACGATTTTTGAATAGTACAAACCTTCAAAGAAAATATGTCAAAATTTCATCACTTTCGAACCATTAATTTAAACATTACAGTTAGTTTAGTGACGTTATACACAAAATTCCGATTTTTTCTTTGTTTTTTTTCATTATTTTACACAAACAACAGGAGCGACAATTAGAAAAACGAAAAGATATTTCAAAAGTCTTTTAACAGCAGTATTATTCAAGCTATTTAGAACTTGGCATTAATTCAAAATATGAAAAATTGATCTCTCAATTATACACTAACTACGCAGTAACGGCGATTATTACCAATGAGAAAGGAAAACTAATACACCGCTTTGACAATAAGGTAATCAAAAATAAAGAGAGATATTGTTATAAATACAGCGAAAAAATCCCAGACTAATCGTAATTTAAATAAAATACGGAATACGCAGCTATAATTGGGAAAGACCTACGTCAACATTTTATAATGTGCACATGGCTGGCTGGCTGGCTGGCTGGCTGGCTGGCTGGCTCATAAGAGCGTGTATATAAATGCGGGCATGCGCACAAATTGTGTTATAGTAAATACGTGCGCATTATATGAAAGGTTGCGCATGTGTAGATGTTAAAAATTTAACAAAAAAAAAAAATAAATAAATAAATAACTTTAAGTAAGTTAAGTAATTTCGAAAACTTGAATATAAACATAAAATTATTCCATTGTTATATGCGGCAAATTTAATACAACTGAACATATAGTTGTTGTTTTTTTTTTTTTTTATTTTCTGCTTTGAATATTCACCAATTAAAAAGTGAAAATTTTTAACTAAAATAAATATTTAATTAATTAGTTCATTATACTTTAAATTGCATTCCTTTAAAGGCTAATAGCGATCTTTTTTTTGCATTTTGCAAGATTTCATTTCATTTTAATATTAAGTTTGATTTCGATGACCTTATGAAATGCTTTCAAACTTTTCGAAGACTCAATAATGCGATTATTTAAAGAAATGCTTGATTCAGGAAATGACCTTAATTGGCGGACGGCAACATATAATTTAACATGCTTCAACTTATACTAAATCGATCTGGAAGAGAGAATTTTCATTTGAGTTTGCGGGCACTTGTCAGCAACAACATATTTTGGAAAATGTACACCGAAAAATTTAATGAATGAGATGCAGCCAATGGCATGTGCGAGACTTTCTTTACAATACTCAGCCCGTAGTATATCAGCGATTTCTAATAAAACAATAGATAAAACTATATTTTATTTGAACAAACAAAAACAAAAATATGACATAGGGACATCAATATTGAGACATTCGTTCTATATACCGACAACCGTATACGCCATATGTTAAGAGAGAGAGGATGGACAAAATTATATGAATACCCCATACACGATATTTATTTATTAAGAAATGGGTGGAGGCAATATTTGCTTGTAGAACAACTGCAATATTTCGCGAAACATATTCGTAGAGTGTCTGCATAGTTTCGAATGGTTTCTGGAAATCTCTCCGCTCTTAAACCCGTCAAACCCGGCTGAAATATATCGAGGTCTGGCGATCCAAAGTATTGTTAACGGCAGAACGCCCTTTGTTTATAACGTCAAACTTAGAGACCACATCTCCTCCTTCGCTCATGCTTTCTTAAAATTCTCGTCTAAAATTCTGTTTGCTTATCTACCACTATAAAATCGTTCATACTTGAGCCCTAAGCCTTTTTCAAGGAACGACCACATTTTTCTAGATCGGTTTTCCAACTCATCAACTGAACGACCTTTTACTGTTCGTGTTGTTATACTTTGGAATACGTTACCATTGTGTCTAAAATCCTTTAATAACTCCTTGTATACGTTTAGAAGAAAATTGGCTGGATTGTTAAACTCACAATGTATATTTTGTTGCTGGTATTGGAGCAAGATGCCATGTAGCTGACTTGGATACTCACTTATGTTGCAGTTTCTTTTTCCGCTGGAAGAAAAACTGTGTGGAGGAGTGGAGGAGATGTTCGAACATTCTGAGACCAGGATAGATAAACGACCGAAAGAAGTACACACATAAGGCTAAATAGAAGATAAAAGTATTCCTGGTGTCTCTGATGTCTGTTTCTGACTTCACAATGCAGCGGAATAACAGATATGTTCCGATGCTTTTAATGCGCGCATGAAGGCCATATATTCCTAGTCGCACCTAAATCGCAGTAATAATATGCGTCCAGCTAATGTAACCCTGTGCTTAAACTTGCAAATTAGAATTTATTACCATTCCAGTCACCGAAGAATCGAGGTACATATATTAGGGCTCTCGTGCCGTCTGTAGCTCCCATGTATATGCATTAAATTTTTGATCGGTGCAAGATTCTACATTCGAGTCTACGTTCGTTTATACGCTCATTATCCGGTTATCCGGAATTTTTATATTTTTAGAAATATTAAGACTGATTGATGTAAGCAATTAAAAAAAAAACAAATTATCGGCAATAATTTCGAAGAGCTGTTTAAAATGATTGCGAAAAGTGTATACAAAGCACTTGGCACTGGGGAGTTTTCATGAGTTCGTACAAAGTAATTTTACGATCGAATGTTGTTTCTAAAATTGAATGGCTGATGAAGCCTAAAGGCAGATGTATATATATAACTCGTTTCAGATTGTCTTAGTTAAATATTAACTAACCTAAGTAAAGAACTGGTTTATGCATATGCATGCATATTAATTATGTCTCCGTGCGTGAAGAAGATTTGAAATATTTAAAGTTCAAGCAAAGATTAATTATTATCTCGATTGGCGTCTTATGATATTTTAAAGTAGCGGATGACATTCACTTCAAATCTTTTATAAATCACGTAGAAAAGTGTGTTAAGAAGCCATAAATTAAAATATTGTTTGCAAATCTTGCTTATAATGCCATCAAGTGTTTGTATATCAATTTATATGCACTACTGCACACAAATAAACGATAATAATAATAATAATTATTATTATTTTTTTAAAAATTTCATTTTATTTACTTAGCAAAGCAAAGACAAAGAAAATATGGGCTTCTATCACGTCTCTTCCTTAATCAATCTTGAGCAATTTTCTATAAATAACATAACAAATACATCAAGAAATCACGAACAAAGTGTTCCGTAAAAGTCTTACATATCTTGTTAATAGTATTTCATCAATATATCAATATAGACGACGAAAAGTGAGATTTCCTCAATTTAATAGGGTGCACTTGTTTATTGTTTTAATTCCTCTTTCTTTTTCTACGCCATACCTCTTCTAGTACAAGGGTATATTACGTTTTCTTTTATTATTATACTATGACCACTCGCTCAGGCGATGCCTCCATTCGTGTAACACGGTGGCGATCAGAAAGACGAGAGGAAAGACAAGGAAATGCGAAGGTGGCTACGATCATCCAATGGGTGTATGCCTAATCGATAAGTGTTATGGGCTTTACCGACTATATACTCACTATACCTACCACCAAAGAAAGCTCTACCGCACTTGAGATTTGAACTCGCGAGCACTGACTTGGTAGTCAGGGTTCTCATTTACACGCCTACTCATTTGGATTGTATACGGATTTTTACATTACACAGAATCGGATTAAGCTTGTCTGTCCATCCGTCTTTCTGTCCTTCTGTTCATCTTGTTTTCTTTTATTTTATCTATAGAGATATTTTGACAAAAGTTGGTATCTTTCATTTTTTCTAACCCAAGGAACAACGCTATGGGGCCACTTTTCGACCACTTCCCACATAATGCCTTATTTTGAAAAGTCGTTATAAAAATGGTGGGCCGTGGCCCGGTATAGTATTTCACTTGTTTTCTATACCAACCTTAAGAAAGCTTTTCCCCCCGCGTCGAACATGAAAAGAAATTTAAAAAAAAAAACACGCGCAAAACACAACTTATATCTAAGCCAAATATTTTGACGAGGACCTTAAGTCAAAAAAAAAGGCAGATAAACAAAGAGGTGAATAAGTAAAGCAATAAATAAATAAATAATTAAACACCATAAATAAACGCCTTCTAGAGACCTTTTGAAAAGTCATTGTACTTTTCATTATTAAGATGGCTGTACCTTTGATATTTCCGAGCCCCCTTTTCCATTTAAATCGTTGCATAAAAGCCACAAAGCTTTTTTATTGATTGTGAGCATATGAGTTCAGGATTTCCTCATCATTTATTTATACAAAGATTTTAGTTTAAATTGTTTTGCCGATTACGGTCCTATTCCAACCCATTACAATCACTCTCGCGCCGTACGCAAAAAAAAATCTAGTTTAAATTGCAAAATATACTCTTCTCCCTAAATTAGGTGTCACTATATGCAAATATGGGTCAATCTTCAAACTAGATTGGGTCAACCAAAAAAACAAAAAAATGAATGCGCCTGAATAGCATTTTTGGTGACTGACAAATCAACCGACAAAAATCAATTTTCAACTTTAAACAATTTCACACCGATTGTAACACGCACCTGGAATGCACGTAAGGTTAGACAAAAGAAAGGGCAAACTGATTATACGTCCATTGGCGGTAAATATTGTTTATGATTATTATTGATATGATGACAAATTGTTTGTACAACGTACCAATCAAGATTTTATCGCTTCGTGTGTAAATGAGCTCTTTAGCTTCGTAACGGGCATAAGATAGTTTCTTGAAGCAAGTCCAAGGTATCTTTATGCATATGTGGATGTCTACAGTCGCTATACACAAAATAAAATGCCTTTAAAGAGTCTTTCAATTTTAAAACAAATCGTATTAGAAAAGAAATTAAAAAGATAGGCCAAAAATGGCCCAGCATCGAATACCCTGCAGCATTTCCTTTATTACAATTATTCGTATAACGACTTTTTAAAACAACGTTTGTCCTTCGGCCAAAACATGTGCTTGTATCCAATTTCTTCGAAATATCTCGAAAATTGCGGCCTGAAAGTTGAACACAAGAAAACAGGAAGGACGGGCGGACAGACAAGCTTAGGTCTATTCAGAAAGTGGCTCCGAATCGATCGGTATAATAAATGATGAGTCCACATTAAGTCCTTCTGTGTGTGTGCACCTGCACAAATTTCTACCCTTTTATGACAAGTGATGTGAGGTATCAATTTTACTTATCGCTGGGTGTCGAGGTGGGCGAGAATTTACATTTTTCTACTTGTGTAACACAATTCATTTAGAAGATTGTAAGCAATTTAGAACCCCAAAAATGTCCAGTACATGCTGTAATTAAATTGACAATAATACCCATAACGTTTCCCTTGATAAAGAAGAGGAACTTTACACATCTATAAGGGATAAGCAAATTAATATGAATGCTACATAATGTGGCACATTGCTGGCAAACACAGCCATATTCCTACATGATAATGTGCCCATGTTTGGGAAGCATCAGAATATGGGACGAACGGACATACGGACAGACAAGCTTAGATCTATAACCTATATAATGGAATCTTGTAGAATTATTTCATATATAAAAGATTTTCGCTAAATTTCTTGTGAGATCTTGGACAGAGCAAAAATCTTGGAGATCTTCCAGAGAGATTATCATGGAAAACATTTCTTGAGAACACTTGGAAATCTTTTTATGCCGCATTAATGCTTACCCATTGAAAAACACATACAAATAATTTCCAAGGCAAACAGAGCCTCTTTTATGATATTCGTTTTTTTTTTTTTTTTTTCGTACTGTATTTATATTATACTGTGCGTTTTTGTCAATTTAAAAATCTATTATTAACTAAATTCTGTTAACAAATATTTGCTTGTCTTAAGTTGAGAAAATATGCTTTAGTTAGGGAACACTGCAAAGTCTAACGGCATTCAAAAGTTATACCAATTATGTATTAAGGTGACGGATTATAGTAGCTGTTTGTATGTTTGCGCCAACTGCATAGCGTCATAGCAGTCATCTTGAAAATTAAGAACTTTAATGGTTAACGTGAATATGTTCAAATGGATGCAAACGCTTCCATGTCAAGAAATGAGAAATGAGAATAAGAAAAAACTTAAGAGATGACTTATGATTGCACGGAATGGCATTAGTGACGAATTTATTCATCAGTTGCGCGTTGTTCTGTCGCTTATGTTGCATTTTTAAAGCAAATTGATCATATTGTTTATCTCTAGCATTGAGTTTCAACAAACAAATCGTTTAGTAGGCCGGGAAGAGAATCAATTTATTAAAAACTTCGGCGTAGGGGAAGGATGAAAATCTCTGCATTGATGATATTGTTTATCTCTAGCATTGAGTTTCAACAAACAAATCGTTTAGTAGGCCGGGAAGAGAATCAACTTATTAAAGACTGGGTCGAAGGGGGAGGGGTATCTCTAATGTGTGAAAATCTCTTCTCATTACCTTGAAATCCTAAGGCCTGTATTAGATAGAGGTGCGTCGCAAATTATTTGATGCTTGTTAATCAAACATCTATGAGCAGGATTCGGAAAAGATAAACAAGCATAACGATTTTTTAGAGATTTTGCCTTAAAATGTTTTAATTATATTTAAAAAAAAAAAAAAAAAAAAAACAAAATAATAATAATAACAATAATGCCGTGAAAAAGTATATATTGAACCATTTTGTGGAAAATGTTTTTTTTTATAAAAATTCCATATGTTTGACTTTAACTTATTGTGAGCATTAAATAAATTTCAAACATATTCATTTTTTTACATTCACTTCTCTCACACAACACAAGACTCTGAAAAATGATATAAGAAAATCGGCAGCAAACTTGCCAAACATGAAGTGGAAAGCTCGGCATCATATGTTTGCATAAAAGTACAAACATTGCAATGTATTTCGATTGTTTAAACGACAGACCTCCAAAAAGACGTAATAATCCCCCAACATATTTTTAAGTAAGTAACTCTTTCAGATTTCAATATTAATTCATATAAAGCATTACATACCTCAGCGTTAACTGGATTCAAATCTTCATCGTCCAATTGAATGGCAGTTAAATCGTCATCAATTGCTCGTATGTAACGCGTGGGCCATGCTATGCATACATGACACAAGCTTAACACCAAAATTAAACTTAAACTGTAATTAAGGGCTTCCATTTTATCGTAAATCGTTCGTGTTGTTGGTGCTGAATGTGACAACAATAAGTCTCTTAGATTAAGAAGAAACAGAACTTTTGATTCGTTTATTCAGACAACTGTAAAGAAAAAAAAATTCCAAATTTAATTAGGAAAACTTTATATTGAATATTGAATTTGTTGAATATAATTTTTGTTGTTTTAATTGCATTTAAGATAGAAGAAAGGCAAGCGATATATATAACTTTTATATATCTATTAACAATTTTTCTAGTTACCACAATTTCAAACACGTAACGCTAATTAAAACAATGTTTTGTTTTTTTTTTTTTTTTTTTTTATTTATTTATTTTTTTCTTCTTATACCTTTTTCCTTATTTCGCGCAGGAACAACTATAACTAACTAAAATGTTACTCTGAGAGGTGTATTAGCTCGTTCAATAACTTCAAGCAAATGATTGCAGACATAACTTTCGGCGCTGATTTAGCAGTAGCCAAAAAATCATTTACAACACTAACGCGGCGGCCCCCGAAACGAGGGACAAAGTAAGGCTAAGCAAAAGCAAAAAAAACAAAAAAAAACAAAAAAAAAGCAAAACAAGTAACCGATAAACATTTATAAGAAAAAAAATCATAACCAAAGTCTAGCTTTGAATTGCTCAGCGATTTAAGCGAACAAGCAGGCGATATGCGGTTGCGCTTTTCCACCATAGACCATGGAGAATAAGAGTTTATCAAATATCTTGCATTTAGGTTTAATGGCTTCACTGCAAACACGATTTGTACTCTTTACGTATAAATATTGGAAAAGCTTTTGGGCGTTGAAAAAGTCTCGCATATTATTCAATGCTGAAAGCTTTCCGTACTTGCATTTAACACATTTACTCTTTGAGTGTTGTTACCCTTGAATAGAAAATAAACTGACTCAAACCATGTTTAAACCCATTCTATGCAAGTTTTGCATATCATTAACACATATTTATTTGTTTTTTTTTTTTCATTTCAAATTAATTTTATACATTTGTTTTTTTTTCTTTTTTTTCTTTTAATATTATACGTAAATCCTTCGTTATTAATTACTTTTGATATCTGATCTGATGTCGACTGCTAATCATATATGGAAAAACTAAGATTAGATTTTCACAGTTGACCAAAGTTTACATGTTTGCTCGAGAGCAATTGATACGAGTACACCTTCAGCAAACTATGTTTTAAAGTTTCCATTGATATGTCCATACACGCGGATAACATGCCGCCGTAAAGTACATGCGCCCTTGATTAGAGATAAAACAGTAAAACTGGCCACATATCCTCTTAGTAAATAATGATCGGCAATGAAATTAGCTTTGAAAACGGCTATCACACACACACACAAAACCCATGTAAAAAAACTAATTTTTTATACTTGCGTAGCAATTGTTAATCGGAAATTTGCGCAAGCATTTACAAGAACCACTTAAATTTCCGATGGAGAAACTAACGGAAACCCCCTAAATTGAAGCTTACGAGGGACAAGAAACTATAATTAATGGATTATAAAAACCTAATAAACAATAATTCCTTTTATCGGGTAAAAAGCAGTTGTTAAGCATATTCCACTTTCAATAATTGTTGTATATTATATATATATGTATATACAGTCATAAATCAAGGGATATCGTCCACACGTGCAATGCGGTGACTGTCAGA
The DNA here is from genome assembly GCA_001077435.1 of Glossina morsitans morsitans. Taxonomy (NCBI): domain Eukaryota; kingdom Metazoa; phylum Arthropoda; class Insecta; order Diptera; family Glossinidae; genus Glossina; species Glossina morsitans. The sequence continues at coordinate 35,474 of CCAG010013589.1, read as the reverse complement.
AAGAAGTGACGAAAAAGAAAGTAACAGAGATTAAGAGTTTATCGCGTGCGTCCCCAGTCAGTAAATGTTAAATGTTATACCTTTACCAAGTGAGTGTTCGCTATAGCTATGACCAAAGTAAACTCTAGCGAACTTGAGATTTGTCTCCGCGAATACTGGCTTAGTAGTCGCGATTCTTAGCTGCTCGGTAACTCATGGGGATATATCTGCAATAAAAATATATTTTTAGAAGGCTGATCAACATAAGGTTACACCTTTTTGCCGTATTTCTAACGATCGCAGGCTTCGCAAAGAAAAAATATATATTTTTAAGCCTTCTTTAAGATTCTTGGAAAGAAATGTGTGTAAGGAGTATAATTTTCCGTCTACCATTTATTGACTCTCGTAGAAGACATCGGGGCCCGAAGTCATTTTCTCGATTCCCAATATCTTTGCTTTAAACATAAGATCAATTTTTGACTTCACTTGGGATTCCCGAGAGTTTCTTGGCTCTACATTCAAACTCTTTTTGTTTTGCTTCTAGTTTACGGTAAGTGCAACCTACGACTATATAGCTTTCTATAAAACAAAAGTGCTGAGATATTAAGCGAAACACCAGCAACGACCCAGTAACACCTCTTAATCAATAAAGTCCACAATATGTGATTACGTAGAACGCCCAGCGACCTGCATTTCTCGAATCAGGCGATTTACTCTCTGCTATATATAAATCCTTTGCTATTCGCTTAAAGGGTACATGTACATGTATAAGGCTTTTTTTTTTACCTCCAGTTAGATCCTTTTAATGGGGATAAGAATAACGGAAAAATTTTCATAACGAATAAGACAAGTTGCAGAAAACGACAGCGTATGAAATTGCGAAAAAAACGATATGAAAATTCATTTATTTCATTATATAAAATGAAAGACATCAATGTATGCATTTTTTATATATGTAGCCAATGCACACAGCAGTAGAGTCTCCGAAGGGACAAGTCACTTAAATATTTGCAATCCATAGGCGGTAGAGAGTAACGAAGTAGGTGTTGCTTTCGCAGCCTTAAACTTTTCTTAAAACTTAAACAGATCGTAAAACTTTTTGAAGCCTGCAAAATGCTCCCTGAAACTCTATTTTTCTTTACGTTCGTTCCTCAAATATGTTTCTGAGTTTTGTTCCAAAGTTTTTTTTTTTTTGATTTAATATTCAATGCTGCAATTATAGGTTTGTCTCACGGATACCATATTTCATATTATTTTTTACTTGCGCTCTATTATAATAAATGACTTATGACATATGCGACTTAGTTGTACGTAAGCTATTATGTATTATACGTACTTGCTACCATAGTAAGGTAACGCCACGAGAATTTTGCTATACAAATTCTTTACACATTGACAAGATTGCACATTGTTATGCACATGTTTGAAGGACTAAACGGGAGTAAGTGGTGAATGTCAAAAATGTTTCCTTTCTTTTTTTTGTTTTATCGTTTTGCTATGTAATTATAATGCAAGAGGTGAGCATTAAAAGAGATTCGTTCCATTCTCCATCTTTGTCTTGTCATTTCATAATTACATACAATAAGCCTTGTTTACGCAATTGATACTTAATTGTTGTTATACAGGTTAGATATGGAATTTTTCAATTGACTATTATAACCTGAACTTTGTCTTATGTTAATTGCTTTAGATATATCGTTAAACATTGTTTTACGATTAAATGTTTGGTAAGCGCTTGCAAAAAAAAAAAAAAAAAAGAAAAATTAAAAATATTTATTAGTTAATATCGCTTTATGTTATAAAAACAAATTGCGCAATTATATTGTCAGAATTTCATAATTGTTGTACAATTTCAAAGTCAACTGTCTCATATGAGAAGTGGTAGAGTAGCAAAACAATAGTATGCGTTGTGCTATTTTCAGTTAATTGCCGTTTAGAGGTTGTTGTGTTGCACCTTCTTCATCAATCTTTCATATTTGGAAAATTGCATCATTTCATTTCTTAAAATTGCCTCTGAGTACCTATCTGACGACATGAGATGCGCAAGGAATTTTGACTGTTTGTAGTTATCCAAAAGTGACCCTTGTTACTGCATGCTGGGCTGACGAAAATGCTTTAATCATCATATTAATAGTTTAACCAATAAAAATTAAAAGTTTTCCTTTCCATCATGACAAAGATGAAAAAAAAAAAGAGTAATAAAAAGACCAAAAACAGTCAGTTAATCAGTCATTCGCACTATTACCAAACAATAATTGTAATTTAATTACACACCTTCACTTTTAATGGTTGCGTTACTTAACAGCAACTACCTTTAAAATCATAAAGAGAATCATCTTAGCAGCAATAATCCCGCTTAAGTGGATACTTGAACATACGCGTTCCTTTCCCAAAATAAAAAGGGAAACTTCATATATCTTAAGTGAAATTTTAAGATCTCATCACATGCACTTAGTCGTCATATCCAAACATATATAACATACGCGAAATATGACATGTTTTCCCGAAAACTCGTTGAGCCTTTTAATCGCACGTCTTCACCCACTTCGAAAGCAGCTCGAGTGAGTTCTAAGTAGTACTTAGTACGAATTAGCAAATAAAACGTCGCTGCCCAATTTTTCTGAATAATAAGCCGTAACCCAGTTTCCGCCCAATTCTTAAGCATAGAACCGGTATGGCCTTTCGACATGCAATAATATGTTCCCAGACTTTTTTTTCCATTGCACATTGTAATCATTATACAAATCACTTATTGCGCTGGCTGCTGGCGCACAAAATCGTTCTTTAAATAAATTGCGAAACCTCTTGTAGATCATTAACTTCTCCCAGACTTTGTTTGTTTTCCTCTTACCTCTTTCATCATTCATCCCTAAAAGCTTCCGAACTCACATCGTACGATTAAAAAAATACAAATAGAAGTTCGATGAAGTACATATTCACGTACGAAAAAGTCGGGTCTTTCTATGCGGCCAGCTTATGTTGAACGATTCCTTTATAATGAATTTGAGGTTAATTGACTATTCTAACTGGCGCCCGCTTATATTAAGCTTGCCTTCATTTCATTCAGTTCTCCTCAGCAAGATCATCTCCTCTGATCAGCAGCTTTAGCGTCCAATTCCCGAACACAAAAGCGAATGACTTAACTTTGACCGCAACTTTTGCTAAAATGCTTTGTCCGTAATTGACGCATATTTGCGGAAAGATTAGCCGGTGATCATCACTGTGAAATGCATTACGCTTAAGACATCGTCCGGCATGATTTGAAGCCATCCGCGTAATCTCCATTCCGTAAATAGAAAGTCCAGTATTTTGTGGACGAACGGCAAAATCAGTGAAATACAAACATTATAACTGATCTAATATAGCCTCCCATCTGTAACATTAACAGGTAAAATCATTATGATAATCATTGTCTTGTACTCAATTAAGAGACGCATACACATACAATATGTCCGTGTATGTATAACGATCACTATCATCATATTTTATTATAATTCATTGCTTGTGTCGAATTATTTACTAAACGACCTTGAGATGATTACCGGTTTTGCTCTTTATATTTTCATTTTGTCTTTCGTTTTTTGTCTTGCATTCGAATATCTTGGATTTTGAACGTTTGCTTTTTGATCTTTTCAGGTTATTGTATTCGCATCTTTTTGACATGTGATAATTTGGCCTAAAGTCTTGAATATTTTAATACAAAAGCACACAAAAAGGCACACATACACGCATCATTGTCATGCTAATCAATGTGTCTCCACAACCTGATCTCTTTTTATCACTATTGCGGTTTTCTTTTCACATGCACTTTGATAGTATTTTGGCACCACATGGGTTTACATGAACGCAACTCAGTTTCGTAATAAATGTTTAAATCATTTAAACAACTTTCAGCGATAAAAAATAATTCACACTTAAGCCTTTTTATATGAGAAGAAATCATCATCATATTTTTTATGGGCAAACACATCCTATCAGAACATAACAAAATTACTTTTAAAAAAATTATTTATGCGCTGTTCAAAATCAAACAAAATATTTCTATATCCGCCATTAGCCTGCGCAAAATGAACGATCGATTATATTATATTGTCGTACGTAATCGTAAATCGACCAGCAGCATTTAGGGAAGCATATCTAAAAAGTAGCACACACACATCTTACATGACTATATGTCTATAAATGTTAGTTAGATTTACGAATTTTGAAACTTTTCTTTAATAAAAATAATCCTATGAATCTATAAATTGTTCTGATAGCCGTTAGATCGATCCAGCCCAAGTTTAAAAATCTATTAAATCAAACCAGTCATTCATCCACTACTACAAATATGGTTTTTTTTTTTTCTAAGAGACTCTTCCCTCCAGGTCCTCAGGCAAGCAGATGTTCCAAATAACAGTTTGTAATCATGAACCGCAGTTAGTTTCATTTTATAATTAAAATACAGCACATGTATGTGTAACATGGAGAGCCCTTTCACGCAAACGATAAATTTTTATTTGCTTCTTTTATTTGAACTTAACAAACATCGCTCATATACTGACAGTATATGGAAGAATTTCTTTTCTCCTTAAGCTCCATAAGCAGGTGATCGGACAAATGGATTGACCAAAAAAGAAAAAAAGGAATAATGAATTGATTTGAATTCCGGTAGCAAAAGAAAATCGCATGCTTTCCTGCGATAATGGTTGCTAGAACAAAATATTAATATATTTGTGTTATGTAAGACATTCATCTGTTCAGTTTCTTGTTATTTGCTCAAAGGCTGTATATATAAATATGTATATACATATTAATTAAGAAGTTTTTTTAATACTGTTGAGCCTTATGAACGGAATGAAAACCTCTCTATGGCATTGGTTGTGTTTTTTTATGCATTTAGTGTTGTTTTTTAATTGTAAAACGCATTTAAAATCAGTCTTAAGATTATAAATACATTGTTGCTTATACTTCAGAAACGAGCATAGATGGATATCTAAAATGTATAAAGCATAACATAAATAAATCCAAAAACTAATTATACAAAAAAAAAAAAAAAAAAAAAAAAAAAAAAAAAAAAAACAAGTGTAACTAGATTTTGTTTTGTTAAAGATTAGAAAAAAAAAAAAAAAAAAAAGAAAAAAAAATCATAATAAAAACTGAATTTTAACAAAGATCTTGGCATGTTTTCTATGGCAAGTAGTTATATCGTATTGATTATATTTTAAACTTTAACCTTAAACGAAACACAGAATTTAATGAAGTCTGAAAACTTATTAATGCTAACATTAATAGTTTTTAGTTTACACTATAGTGTAATTAAATAATAGATAAACAACGAAAAGAAGGTTATTTAGTTGTTTAACCATAAAATCGAAAACAAAAACCGAGGCAATCGAATGCATATGAATGAACTAACTAAAGATTTACTACTTTTATAAGAAACTTTATAGTCAACATAATATCAATACAACGAATGTATTTTAGAAATTTTAGAGCATTTTTAATGCGCTGCATTGAATTTTGTACCGAACGGCCCTTCCGTCACAAATCGAATTAACTATATTTACGATAAGAGCGTAACTACGATTTGTGTAGATAAAGCAATTAATTTTTAGCATAAAGATCTTCCGGATCAAGCAACGTTGACGAAGATCAACTAACTTCAACTTTAATGCAAGGTTTCTTTCGTTTATAATTATTCCAAGCAGATAACGGTGCATATATATGAACGTATATGTCCTCCTATCTGCACCACTAAGTGTTTCGACCCGAGGACTTCACAAACAACAGCTTAGAAGTACATATTTTTATTCCGTTGGCCACGATTATAATAATAATTTCACTCTTTCATTCTGCACATGCAAAAATATTTATTAAGGATTCCGCAAACCTTATTCAAACTTATCTGGCTGTCGGTCTGTTGTTCAAGTTCTCAAATATGCCGCCATAGACCATATTTGGCCACAAATAATAAGCGGATAGACTAAGTATTCAGAAAACCTCGACAGATTTCAGCAAAGCCCCACAAAAAGGCACTGCCTAATATTTCAACGATCACCCGTCGATCATCATATAAAAGTGCAGAGGGGAAAAATTCCAACAGACCCGTAATATCTTGTCTAATTAATTACTACGACGATTGCCCGCAGAGCACGATTTTTCGCGCATCACAAAGATTACCTTAGATTTGTCTCATATTTTTAACGCAAAGTTATTTGCATTGGAAATTCGCGAAACAGTCATTTTGGCCCGGCAAAAAGATGAATCAACTAAACGATACTTATGTATTTGTCCATCATCTTTCTAAATCGCTCTTTTAGTCCTTTTTACATTTAAGAGAGTACTTGCCGTAGAGAGTTTACCTTAAGTGCGAATGTCACGGATCGCTGTACTGCATCCTCTCTAATTCGCTATGCGGCAGCGTACGAACTCTTTTTCGAGCCAAGCCCATAGGAATTAAGCTATGGCCGAAGTTTGGATTTCATCTTCTTCATATGACATATAATACTGTAGGACACTTTTGGAGATCTCAAAGACCGTCTTTAAAAGAGCGAACCTAATGAAATCTCAGTGACTGCTTTCTACTCTGTCTGTCTACTGTAATATATTCAAGCCCATTAACAATAGAGAGCGAAGTTTGGTTTCACGCCCAAAAGGGTTGAATCATGAATTTGCAATTATTTCTTTCTCAATATTTATATTCTAGATCGGTTGTGGTACAGAGCATTGTAAGTTGATGCAGATGGAAGTAAGAGAAGAAAGAATCGATATAAGATTGTCTGTCTACCTGTCCGTTTAAATTTCGTCCACGTGTTTTTGTGTTCAGCCAATTTGTGAGATATTTTGATAAAATATGATATACTGATGCGTTTTTAGCCCAGGGACAAGTCCTATTGCAAATGGGTTGAAGCGGACAACTTTTTCGGCCACTGCCCATAAAAGGGCTAATTGTGCAAAAAATCCCTATAAGAACAAAAATTTGCAATTTTGAAAATTCCTCGACAAAAATGGCTGCCGGAGGCAATTTGTTAAATTGCCCCCTTCCATACATACATTCACACGAAAATTGAATAGTGCAAAAGTTTAATTTCCAATATTACATAATGAAAATTAACTTACATAACCGTATCGAGCTCTTATGAAAAAACGTTTTTATACTGCAAAAATATCCGCTTTGTGATATTCTCTGACGAAAATTGGTTTGTGATAGTAATTTGATATACAACTTAAACGTATCAAATTTGGATTAAGAAGTAAGTCTATTTTCTGGAAGCGACCGCATATAAAGATTCTCATGATAAATAATTCGAAAATATGTGAAAAACGCGTCAATTTTAATACTTTACGATAAAATTCGATCCGTAATAGTAATTTGACATAAAAAGGAGTTCGACCAAATTTCAACCACGATGGTCTATTCTTGTAACCCCGGTCGACATTCTCATGAATTTTAAACCATTTGGAAAATAGGTTTCACTGTTAACACTTTACGATCCGAATTGGTCCATAGGAAGAGTTTGGCATAAAAACTTACCGCAGGTAATTTGGATCACATAGCTTTATGCTTTAGACTTCATCAGGTATGGAGGTAGGTTCTCAGGAAAAGTAAGTCCTTATATGGCGACGACTATAATAATGAGTAGTATTTGACAGAAAAAATTAGGAAAAAATAATAAAATTTCCAGCAAGTCAATTAAGTTTGTTTGTTTGTTTGTCGTCCATTACTACTTTCGCATTACACATACAGTATTATAATGAAAATCAATGAACAATTGTCTTATATCCGACTATGACTTTCGTATCTATTTTCACAAAAATAAACAAACAACATTTCACCAACCGAACCTAAGCTCTCGCGGTTTAATGCAACAATGAATTAACCCAACGGCTTAAAGCACCAATGAATGAAATCATTACAAATTACACACAATTATCTTGGAACGCAGTCATATAAAGCCCGAAAAAAGCAACACAACACACCAGACAAAATATACGATTGGTTGCATTCAAGATTAACACTTTGGAAGAATCTGATGCCTTGTGGAAAAGTTAATGTCAACGTAGTTAAAGATTTATTGATCATCAACAGAAAGTATATATTTGGAGAAAATAATTACAAAAAAACAAAGTTTCTAACGTTAAATATGTGTTCCTCATAACGAATCGCTAAACTTGACGATTTTAATGCGCAATCAAGCCGACCACCAAAAAACCAGGGAATTTATATTCGAACTTTTTTTAATTTATGTTAAACAGAGGCTGCAATACAGACAACCTGAGACAACCAACTAACCTTATGTCGAACATTCACATTTCCCCAGATTTGTTCAGGGTGTTTTTTTTTTATATAGATATTGTTGTTTTTTTTCTTTTTTTATTTGAAAGCCTTACCTGCCTTTCGTTAACAAAGAAACCTCTCTCTGTCCTCAATAATATTTGAAGACATTAATTATTAATAATTTCACAAGAAAGCCAAAATTGAAAGTCACACAAACATAACAAAACATTAAGCAGAACAACACGATCGTTCCCTTTTTGATTTGTATTTATTTTAAAATATTTATATATTTTTAACTTAACGTGAGTGAGACTTGTGTAAAAGTGATATTACTTTCTTAAAATTTTTACAAATAAATTTTTTCTTATTTATACAACATATATGCTATTAAAAGTTCGACTGGTAACTGAAGTGAATCCAACAATTTATATTTACAAAAAAAAAAAAAAACAAAAAAAGTAAAAAAAAAACCAAATGTATTTTTTTATTATTTTAACGCACTTTTACTCTTTCCAAACCATATATAAAACATTACCAAAGAGTACGATTGCTTTATGGCGCGTGCGTGCATTTAACTGAATGTGTTTAAAAGAAATTAATGAAACTATTGGCTTAAGTCGTAGCACGAATCCCAGCCTTTCAAAATTTCAATACACTTCCATTTAATGTCTTTTTTACAAAAAATTAAACGAAAAATTTAGTAAAATTTGTAAATAATTAGGAAAATATATTTCATATATATGTAAATAATTTAAGGGCTTGATGCTGCTTTAAGGACATTACCATCAAAGTGCGCCTATGCTCTGCATTAATGTTATTTCTCTAAAGAAATTAAATGAAACATAAACTTAAAAAATTTCACTTTTAACTGAAACTGAACTGAAATTGAAAATTCATCTTTGCATATATTAAATGCACACTTCACGCACAGTAATGAAAATCTTTCGGTAGCTGTGGAGTGACAATACATATCCATATACCCATACGCTCTCTCCCTTTCTCTCTCTCTCTCTCTCTCTCTCTCTCTATCTCTCTCTCTCTCTGTGTCTCTCTCTGTGTCTCTCTCTATTCCTCCCGGTTATATTCTCTTGTTAAGTTACATTCTCTTAAATATCCCTCTTAACCTGACGCCTACATTCGTAAGCTTTTCTTTCATTTCACGTAAATTTCAACTTCCGTCTTACAATTGCTCTTTGAATGTTTACTTTTAAGATTTTTATTGCACGCTGGTGTATGTATTTTTCATCAATTGTATTTAGCTAATTACTTTCATTTTCATTGTTATGGTTAATGATCACCGCGTTTTCGGTTAAGTGCGCTTTGCATTTGAATGCGATTGTCTCCAAAAAAAAATTACTATAATTACGAACGAACGAAGGAATAAATTGAACGCTTTTTAAGTTACATTTCGATTTTCAAATCATAGCGGAATGTTTTCATAAAGACAAGAATTTCTACACCGTACCAGACATCAAAGCAAAACACAAATCCCTTGCATATTAGTTTTAACATAACAGTTTCATAAAGCTTGTGGAACCATACAACTCGAGAACGACATAAGCAGCATACGTTCTCGATCGCAATGAATGACACAATCCATTTAATTATGATAATACGATTTTGGTTTTATTTTTTCATTTTCTATACCTTACTTTTAGAGATGGAAAGCGTACCTTAAGTAAACCATTCTGTTCAATTCCATTCAATTTTAAATTACTTTGTTATTATATGAGTATCTAAAGGAGTTTCAACTGACACAAATTTAAGGCAAGCCTCGGAGGGAACAACTTATCGTATGAATTTGGTTTGGTAGCGGAATAGCTTGAAAATGAACTCAAACTTAATTAGTTTTGAGAGGGATACGTTCATGAATTGCTTCTCTTCTCCACGATGCAAATATTATCGCCATTTCCGCGAAGTTCAGAAATGTGCTTATGATTAGTGTGCATAGTGTGCCTGCAAATGTAATGGTTAAAGGAAGATATCGATAGCAATGCTTAGTATTTATCCGCCTTTAGTCCGCAGGGAAGGCTGCGACTAATGTAAGTATAATTCGGGACTTAGAAAGAAGGTGCGCTCTGCGCCTCTTTTTGTATACATACTGTATGCATGAACGTTATATATAGCTTGTTGTTGTTCTCTTTTCCAAGTGTAATGCATGCATTCGCCCTGGTTTTCAACTATACTCCACGTAATAGCTTATAATATTGACGGGTTACAAAAATGCGATTGTCTTCTTCGTTTTTCCTATCAACTTTAAGTATTTGACCGCTTCAGTCAATAAACGGACAACCTAAATTTGAGTAAATATCAATTCGTGTAGAAATGCATTATTTCACTTCACTTTCTGTTCGCAAAATGTCGCGTCGTGCGTTAGTTGAGTGTATGCAGTGCTAGGCAGAGGTTTTCGTTTGACAGAATGTTTAGCTGCGCTCGGAGATGTGCTGTTTTACATTTCTTCTTTAATTCTCTAATAGGTATTTGAAAATTTCTCTGTATTCCCAGTGTTTCTTCGGCTTGGAATACTGTCGCCACCTGCTATGAACATATGACTTTGTGAAGCATAACAATAACTACGCGCATAGCAAACCGCTGTCATAAGCTATAATATCGGGACATTTTTTTGCTTCTATTGTAGTTCCAAATTTCCCAGACACGCATACACAGGGTTCGAGAACAGTGGTTTCAAAACGGATCCCTATGATATCCTGAAGTACTTGGGGCTAAAGTATAGAGAGATGGTGGCAACATTCAATGTTGTTGCGTCCTTCTCTTCTCTTGTCAATAATTATATGGCATATATTGTATTCTATACAAACTTGTCGGACGGATCTTTCTGGATCCCGTAAACTATACCCCTTCTGATTAATAGATTCACTGGACTTACCTTCCCGTCTTATAACATAAACATTCAAATTTCAAACCATGGAACAGTGATGGTTATCCACCACTCCTCCTTCATAAGTTATAGCCTTCTACTAGGCACCATCAACGAACTAACAACTAAAGACTTATTTATATATATGGGGCTGTGTGGGTAATAATCTCTCCATGATGTCATTACGTTTAGTCTTCAGCAATGTTACGTTACTTATAATATTCGCCGCATGTTTGATGACTGGCGTGAAGTTAGCCCACTGTACGTAGTCCACATTTTTGTGCTTGTTAAATGGTGGAATGTCTCTACACTTAATTCGCGCCTCTGCTAAGGCAATTCATTATTGAACGATGTAGAAGGAATAACAAAATGATAAGGAAAACCAAAGAAAAATAGGAGATACAAACATAAATAGAGAAAGAAACCATACCTGATGCTAGGTATGTGTATGTGTATGTGTATGCATGCTATTGACAAAAGGTTACAATATACAAAGTGTGGGTAGCGGGTGTGGGTTCTAGCGTCCTTGAAGGCATATCACAAAATTGCATTTGAATAAATTCGTTAAAAGTTTTTATAATCAATTTACCGTCTTGTCTATATGGAAAGGGCATTTAAGGGACGTTTTCGCCGGTGATCAATAAATGATTAAGACAACTTCGTTAAGGTTCATTTGTCTGATAGGTTTCGTAACTCGATGTGGAATGCAATCTTCTATCCGTGTTTGTGTTGTAACTGTGCATGAGAGTGAGTAACAGTAATATAGTTTTTTTGATTTTGTGATCGTAATTGAAGCCTTTGTTTGTCTCATATTTGCTTGCTTCCTAATATTTCTTAACTTTTTAATAATTATTTTATTTATTTTTTTTCTTTATTTCGCGATAAACTGTAATTTACCAAAGACATTTTTAACAAATTATGGGCTAACTTTGTGGGCTATCTTCACTTCCGTGTTTGATGTTATGTTATGGGTTAACTAGATTGCTAAGACTAAGCTATAACAACCTTTTACGTTTGTTTCTTCGTAACATATTCCAAAAGCCGATTTGTCATATGTTTTTGATGAAATATATCTTCTTTAGTTTGAAAATACATTTATTTAAATCCAAGAAAAACAAGTTATGATGATCTCTAAAATATTCGGTCTAAGCCAAGTATTGTATAATTCCTTTCTTGTTATCATTAAGACAAATTATTCTAAATGCTTTGGTGGTTTTTCAATAATCAATAGAATTTGAACGAAAATTATGAATTCTTTAGAATCATTTCTATAGAATATATATAGAATTATTTTTATAAGCATGGCTACCATCCATTACCATCAACTGCCGCTGGTTTATGTCCGGACGAGCCCGTAAATATTGATTGTGAAGCTTGTGAAGCACCACCTGATGCACCCACTGAAGCATTCAATATTATGCTTACCACGCCGCTTACCAAATGAGCGACAATATGCTTAATAAACGCTGCCGAATCTGAGCCGCCTTTCCATTGATCTTTATTATCTTCTTTACGGGTATCTTTGCGCTCCTCCGAATCGTCGTCATCAGACTCTTTACGATTTTTCGCTTCTATAAAACTCCAAATAAGATTTTTTAAAAATATTAAAGGTCTCGGCGGTACATCGTCTTCCTCAGGATCCTAAAATACAAGAAAACATACAAAGACACTAATAGAATTATGTTCAATGTAATATAAATAATGAAAGCGAAACGTTCGATCTGAACCAATTCGTTTTATATACCCCTAGTGATGGGCTTCGTGTTTAAAGCAAGAAAAAACCCTTCAATAAATTATTACCGTTATATCGTACATATATATCATCGTTTATATCGTTTCGATTGTTCGTTTCTTGACTATAGTAAGGTAAAGTGAGAATCGTATGCTACCAAATCGTATTTCCCCATTTATTTCGGAAACTTGCGGAAATGCCAGCATCTCGTAATTACACATACTAATGACTGTATACTTGGTGTACTTGGTTTTACTTCTGCATGCGTGAGTGACAATAATTTCGAGACTTTAATACGAAAATATTCGAAACCAAAATTTGACAGTGGGATCGAAATTTTGCTAACTAAATTTGCCAACTAAACTATACAGTAAAAGCTCCACGACGAGCAGTAATACTTTAAAGGTTGTATGGTACAAAGGGTATGGCAGATGCGTTGATGGATATAATTAAATTTAACAACAGATTACGACATTGGGGTTAGTTGACTACCACAGATTCGCTTCTATCAAAAACACTGAAGATATGTATTCTAAAATATAATATAAATAAAACATATAATCAAGATATATACTGCACTTAAAGAAGCAACAACAGTTCCCAGAAAATTGCCAACAAATTGTCCATTATTTATCTGTAAAAAAAAGGAAAAAAAATTATATCAAATTAGAAGATAAGTACACATACATGTATGCACATGTAACGGTTGCTCAGTTTGTAATGGTATTCCTGGATGTGATAAGCGCATAATAAGGCGTACATTGTGGGATATAACATTTTTTGATGTACGTTTCGAGAACATTCCGTTACATGCACTCAATTTGTTGAAATTTAATTGCGCGGAAAATTTCTTTTTACCGAATGAAAGGAGCTAATAGTTAAACACTTTCACGAAATGATTATTTACTTTATTGTCAACGCGGAAGATAGAACAAGAAAGATAAATGTATCTAGAACAGTATTTAGATAGAACTTCTAACTTATCACATACTGGATATCTGCAAAGAACAGAGAAACTATAAGGCCCGCCACAAAGCACCGTAAAAACATGACAATGTGAGCGCCTAAAACAGCTAATGATTTTTCTCTTATTCCCGGAAATTGCGAGCAAAGTAAGAAAGCAATAAGTCCTTACTTAGATAGCTAATGCAATATGGAAAAAGTGCAGTGAAAATAACAATGTTCCGGACTTTGAGAAGAATGAAAAGGAACATGGCAATAATTAAGATGTAAAAACACATTTCATTTTCATTTTTTGTTTCTTTTTAATTCTTCGCAATTCTTCGTCGAGCAACTCAAATCTTACATGTATATAGCGTGAAACAAAATCTTACCGCTCCTCCACCACCCGAGAGACCATCGAAAGCAGTCCCAACATATTCACCCAAAACCGTACCAAAATTTTTATTACCCTAAAATATGTAAATATGTATTTTAAATAGAACTCATTAAGTCAATGGTTTTAATTACAGCCAATAAGCCAGAAATTAAAGCAGTTGCCGTGCTAATTAACGACTCAATATCCAAACCGCCCGGCTGTAATTTCACAACAATGTTTACAAATGTGAAGAGGAGTAAGAAAAGGAAAACAATGACTCAAGCGTTCGGTTACTTACACCAAATATATTAGAAATGACGCCAGTAAGAGCACCAATTAATGCGCCAATATCTGAGCCACCTTCACCCTGCAATTAGGCATTTGCTTTGCATGATGTTCAAAGAAAATTATTTTTGCGATTAACTTACGCCACTTAAACTGCCTATTAGGCCCACTATTCCACCACCACCTCCTGGTTCTGCTTCGTCTATATCAAAATCGTCATCATTCAGCTCACCGGAATCGGCATCCACTTGCTTAGCGTGCGTTATATTATTAGCGTTAATGACGTTTGTATCATTTGTGCCTGCATTCACTAATTCGATCGGGGCATGAGGATTAACGTTGTTTTTACGATCACTGCGACGACTAGTTTTAATAATATTCTTTTTTTTTTTTTTTTTTTGATAAAAAATATTATTTCTTTTTGTTTGTTTACCTTTATTATGAAAACTTAAAATAATTATTTCTCATAATTGTTGTTAGTCAATATGCTTAATATGCTCCCAGTCACATGCAGCTGTGCCATCTATGCATAGACTACTTGCATAATATATAATATATTTCGTTTATCTTAAACTTACATTGGCAGCCGTTTGGTAATTACCGTAAAAATCTTCAGCTTTTTTATAATTTTCATCGTAATTGGCCTTTTCGTCGTCTGTTATTTCTATCAAATTTTTACGAACATCGTCCTGCAATATATAGACGTTTATACCAACAAACGAGTTTGTTGTTTAAATCGTTTTTTTTTTTGTTTTTTTTTCATTTTTGTAAAGACAATTTAATGAATGAAATGAAATTTTAATGAAAAAGTAATTTTTTAATATTCATAAACAATTGTTAATGGCCTATAAATCAAACTTACTTGACGTTATTTGACGAAAAGTCAAATATTTCAAGAATGTTTGAATCAACTCTATATATATATATAAATATATATATGTGTATATATATATAAATATATACCCTTGTCAAATATTAATATGTGCCGGCTCAAAAGAACAATTTTTTTTTAATTTCTGTTTTGTATTTGTGTGTGTTTTGAAAATATAAAATTACACATTCTTAATCTATCTTTTATACCAGAAAAACATATATCCCATATGTACTTCATAGAAAATATTTATATAATTTTTTGTGCAAGAATGAAACCTAATATTAATTCACCGACAATATTTGAGGTTTATGTTCCTCAAGTGTAACATACTGCCTAGACTTTGAAAATATTTTGACGAAAAGTATTCTCCAGAGGTCTTCAATCAGCTTGAGGTCGGCATTAATGGGTGGGCATTCCAGCAAAGCAGTATTGCATGATTGAAAAAAGTACTTTGTAAGCTGTACGACTTGTCTTCTTGTTGGAACGTCCATTTATCACTATATAATTCGCCAGCGTAGTGTATTAAATTTTTCTATAACAAGCCAATATATGCCTCCCCGTTTATTTTGCTGGGTACAAAGTATATTTTTCAGTTTCCTCGCAGTCCAAGTGCGATCAATACGACAAGAGATCCATCACCGTGGTTGCGCTTGTAGCACGTTAGTCGAGAATACCGGATATCTCTCTAATATTCATTGCAACCATCAAATCCGCGCACACTAAACTTCTTCTTAGGTCTAAATATAATATTTGTAACCCTTGCTCCCAAAATTTGTGTTATTCGGCAAATGCAATAGGGAAATTTCGGTCGTACTGCGTGGTTCGGTAATTTCGTGTTCGTTTCGCTTTGATCTTTGTCGTCCTTAAGAAGTTTCTGTACACGCTCTCTCGTTACATTTAAGCCTAATTTTATCTTTATTTGTCTACAGTTCATATTTTCATTAATTGCGTCCACTGCGGTTCATGCAACTATAATTGTCAGAGTCTTTTTTTGATAATTTGGGACGATATTCTGGTGCCGATTTATTGCAACTGCTCTCTCGCCCATTTTCTTACCAGCAAGTGTTTCGTCTTCAAGTTTCCCACGCCCCCCATCCAAAAGTTCACTACCACGGGACACTTTAAACTAACAACAAAGCTATGATCAAAATTATTCCTTGAAATATGTTGATAATGCCCTAATTATACGTCTACGATGAGATATTTTCTGAAAGCACGAAGTGAAAATTGAAATTTTCACAATATACTCTAACAATATAACTATTTTCTATTCCATTCTGTTCTATTTTCTATTGAACTATAAGCTTTTTGCATTAATTTCGGCTAATGGGACCGCAGGTAAAGGCTAAAGAAAAATAAAGCCTAATAAAGGCAGTGTGTACACACACAAATATATCTTGCACCGAAACATAATTTCCCATTAATATTGGGACGGAATAAATAAATTTCTATTTCCACATGTAATTATTTGTCCGTGGTATGTATGTACGTAAGAGTATTGTTATCTATATTACATCATAGGCGTGACTGGTGGTACCAGTTTCAGCTGCATATAGGAAACCCCTCTAAGAAAAACAAAAAATACCTGCTTTTCAAAGTCGTATAATTACAATTTTAAGAACTTTCTCTGTAAAGATCTTAGCTTAGCATGTTGCTTTCCTCCTCCCTGTCATCAGATTAGAATCAAAAGTTGGCCGAATCGATAATCGAGCCAATCGTTAATTAGCAAAAGACCGATTAGTGCTTTCTTTATCTTAGATTAGCGCATCGAAGTTCACTTTTCAAAACTTTCCTTAGTGAAAGTATCAGATATTATTCGAGAATCGGATCAACCTATTAATCAGCCACACGGTAACTACAAATCCTTATAAATTAACTTTTATATCGTTTTCAGAGAATGAAGAAAATCACAAGCAAAAGAATCGTTCAACAAAAAGCCCGACGAAACAAACTTTCGCACGATCGCATATCAAATCTCATCTCATTCGGTAAATTAACCGATGAAACAAGAACAACTAAACAATTTTGCTCGTTTGTTGTGATTAAACATAACTTTTAGAGAGGTAAAGTATTATCCACTGGTTTACCTGCGTCGCTTCGTCATTATATAAGTACATAGGAGACGTGAATGCATTACCATACGCCACAATAACGGAAAGAGTACATTTTGGCGAGTCGAAATGCACCAAAGCGCGTTTCAATCGCAAACGTTATGCGCAATATTTTCTGGAGGTCGCAAAGCATCATCTTGATCGACTACTTTGAAGAGAATAACGCGATAGCAGACCCATATGAGTCAGAATTAATTATTGTTCTTGGATGACTTAAATAGTAAAATCAATGCATTCAGACAACATTGTACGAATTTGGACAGAAACTTTCAAACGTAACCGCCATAATCTCCATACTCAAGTTTTATTAACCATGCTGTATATTACGACCTCAAATGACGACTTTATGGCATGTGCTTTGTCTTCAATAAGGGACTCGAATGGAAAACACGCAGCTCTTTCTAATTCCTCGATAAACTGGATTACTTGGAAGACATAAAACAAATCGTCATACTGGATGTATGTAGTTAAGCAGGAATTATGTATGTAACCTTCATAAACAAATTTACGAGACACCGGTACCTACATTTTAGGATTCGTCAGATATTGCATGTGAATGCATCTCAAGTATCGTATATTAATAATATTTCACTGCATGAATATCCCGGTAATTGCGTAAAATGCTTGGCATACCACCAACGGTATTTTACTGCCTTTTCTAGTCCATTTTTCACAATATTCACCGTTTCATTAAGAATTGTCTCTATTTAGGAAATAGTCACCGCTAAATAATAAAATTGGTTACTTAGTATTACTTGTCCAAATAAATTCTTCCGGTTAAAATCGGTGCCTCCATAGAGCCTACCTAAAACTTTTAATTTTCCTGAACCTTCAAAAGTAGGTAACTTATTATTATTATCGTATATATTTAGTCAGAGAATAAATTCTAAGACTAAAGTCTTAAAGCACTAGAATCTAAGACTTTCGGCTTTATTTTTATTAATATTATTATTTTTATTACTATTATTATTATTATTATTATTAAAAACTCTACCGTACTTGAGATTTGAACCCACGACCATTGAATTGCTACTTGAGACTCTTGCCTACTCGGCCACTTAGGCGGATAATATAACTTAGATCTTAATGTTTGAAAGATTTAAGCTTCAGTCGTTTACACTGTCGCTGAGTGCATATTAAAATTTAAAGAGACGGATGTCATTCAATACTTTATGAATTTCTATGTCCAATAACATTTTTTGGGAAATGCACTGAAGTTGCTTCAAATAAAGTTCGGAAGCTTTCGACCTACCAAAACGCAAACGACATGATCGTTAGGAAACCTTACAAGATTGCCGTAATGATGTTGAATATGTACTTCCCTAAAATTTCCATCGATTGAAATGACGAAGAAGGGAGGGAAGAGAATATTAAACTAAGAAACTAAACTTCTCTGAGTACTTTCCTATTTCTTGATCTTTTTATCAGTTAAAGAATAAAGCAAAATTTGTCGAGTGTATAGTTAGAACTTTGCCAAACACAAACAAATCAACACTAAGGTAAACATGGTCATGGTCCAATATTAAATACCCTACACCACTGCGCTTAATACGGTTATTTATAACAACAAAAACTCGTTTTAAATAAAGTTTTAGATGGGAAGTGGGCGAAAAAGTGGTCCGATCCGCATCATTTCAAGAGCGTTCGCCTATGGGCCAAAATATGTCGGCGTACCAAATTTCATCAAAATATCGCAAAATTTCCAACCTGTAGGTTGAACAAAAGAAACCAAGACAGACAGAAAAGCTAAGAATCACTTTCTAAATCGTTTGGTATAATAAAAGGGGGATCTTTTGGGTATTGCATACACATCCGCCCAAACTGAATATACCTTTGTGACACGAATGGTGTAGGGTATCAAATGTATATATTATGAATATATCGAATATATTTATTCTTTTCTCAACTACCTCTGATGACATCGTTTTGAGCATTTCAACCCGTGCCGATTCGTCAATCTCCGCATTTCGCTTTTTTATCTGCAATTTACCAACTCTAGCAATTATATCATTTATATTAGCATTTTTTATCAAATAGTCCACTGTACGATTCACTTTCGTGTCTACCACATTTTTCATCATATCGATTTGCTTTAATATATTTTTCCTTAAGTTTCCTATTATATCCGATATTTCAATATTTTCATTGGACGTGCGATTCTCACGTCTCACCGATCTTAACATGTCATGTAACTCTTTTTTATATGCTTTTACATGTTTATTCTTCATAGCCAAATCCATGGAGTTAACGAGTATTTCCAAAGCTTTTTGATCTCTTTGCAATTGTTGTTCAATTTTTTCAATTCTAGGCAAAACAGTTTCCCTATCACTCATGTCTGTATTTGAAAGGAAGTCATTAAGTTCGATTATTAAATGCTTTTCCATTTGCTTTTCAACTTCTTTGATACCATTCACTATACCCAAGACCGTAATGGTTCTCAGTTCTTGTTGCGATAGATAGGGTTCCAATTTTCTATACGCCGCAATAGCACGTATATAATTTGAAGTTAACGGGACTTGCAATGGCTTCTTGATCGGTAACGAATTCACCAAGTTTATATACATAAGCGAGAGGATAAACCGAAACTTGAAGAAAGATGTACGCATTTTGCCCGACTTTCCGATATGTTCACTTTGAATATTCGCAAAAAACTAATTTTTCATAAAAATTTTCCTAACAATTTATATGCCATGAAAAATTATTGAAAAGTAACTGATGGGCGTGTCACTTAAACTTTACGCATGGCTTTGTATGATTGCTTAAAAATAAACATTTAATTTACCATTTCATTGCTTTAATAAGCGCATACATATATATATATATATATATATATATGCACATATGTAGGTATGGACAAGTGATGATACGTGTGTAATATATATATATATATGCACATTTATTAGAGTATCATTGTAGTATTGTCTTTGAACGTCGCGCTTCATTGTTTCATTGTTTTTCGCTAAGAGAGTGAAAATACTTAAAACAATTACTAAATAAGTATAAATTTTGGCGAGGAAATATCATTTAAAAGTAAAGTTACACCCCATTTTACGGAGGTACTGCTAAGTAATTGACTTTCGATTTTCTTTTACTATACAAAAAATTCGTTTATTTACTTCCCTATCTTCAAATAAAGACTTAGAATGGATCATTAAGCATTTATTCGTTTATAAAATTGCAAACCGTTTATACCATTCTTCTACACGCTACTACAGCAGAAACACTTGTGTCTACTCTTCAAGATTCAATTAAGTATTTAATTTACTATTCACTTTGAAAATATTGACTTAACTATTTGTTGAGAGGATTTGTTATTGTATTTGTGGTTAATTTCTACCTCGCAAATAAAGAGCGCCTAATATAAGGAAAGCTGGACATAAGAAATATATTAACGATGCGATAATTGTTCGAATTAATTAGCAAAAGAATATGCAACGACTCTCTGCTTAACAATGAACTGGTTTATAAGACGTATTTGCGAGAGTGATAAGGTATTTGGATACATTAATTATACACCTAAATAACTCTAAACAACATGTTCCGGTCAGAGAAGATTCGGTTTGAAGTCCTTGAACAACTCAATCGAATATTCACAATTCTTGACCATTAGTAAGTACATGTGAAGTCTCGCGTTGTCGACTTAGTAAACAACAGCCTCGTACTTTCAATTGTTTAATTCCAATAAGTAAACACAATCACTTCCAGCCCTAATTTAACGGAGTAAGGTGAGTGAGTACGATGTCCTATCAATTTATTTAAAATGCCTGCATAATTTGCATGAACGTGCGTTCAAGTCTTCTTACCCTGATTTTTGAGATTTCTTTTTATCCTATTCCGAAAGCAATCTTTTTCGCCCATTATTGGAGCAATTTATTCACCTTTTATTTAACTTAACAAAGTTTTTAATGAGTCTCTAAAGATAGATCTACTTACTCTACTCTAGAGAGTAAATATTATTAATTCGATTACACGTAGTATCCAAAAACGAAACTTGCTAATTCTTTAATATGATGATGTAATAAACCGTAAAACCAGTCTGGCGTGGTTTTTAAAAATATTCTATCCTGTTACCCGTTAAAAGCGTTATTTTTCAGTGAACAGCTCCTCCTTGCAAATGAATTTGTAACACATGGCTCAACATCTTGCTTATATATTTAGATTTGACAACAACAAGAGCTTACTGTTGCATATATGGCAACATAAGAATTCCAAGACTTTTCCGCATTTACTCGATTCCGCAGTCGATTTCTAATGTCTGATCTGCTATAGGATTCTAACGCAGTATTGCGAATGAGTTCTTTTTCATTAATTATTACAAGATTTTTCGAAGGGATTTCAATTTTCCAGCGTCAATGCAAGTCTTCATAATGGATCAGAATTGAATAGATTTCCATCTATACACACACACGGATTTACATTACCAAACCACCTCGGAATGTTCCGCGAATTATACGGTCATATACAAGTTATTCACTGCTATCATAAGGATACTTTAGTTTAAACCTATGCCCTTGGTCGATATATAATTTTCTATGATAATTCAAAGATTTACTTTCGTTTCATTTAGGCATTTGTTTGCATCTAAAACTCTGTGATATGAATTGTAAATAAAAAAAATAAAGCAAATAAGAAAACTATATTCGGCTCTGGCTGAACCCTCAATACCCATCACTTTATAATATGTAGTGAGGCTGATTTTTCCTATTTTTCCTATATTTTTACTTTTCAAAACAGAAGCATTTTCAGTGTGCATTTTTATAGTGTGTGCGTCTCCTTTGATCGTTTTTGACCGTTTTCTACACACTCACTGCTTACGAGAATTTTGAATATTTTTATTAAATTTGAAGACAACCAAAAGAATGCTTATCACAAATATCAAACACGTGGAAAGACGGACATGCTAAAATCGATTTTATCAAAAATACATCTACTTTATAATATCTCTGATATTTAGTACTGTTTGTGTGTGCGTTACAAACGTTTTCACAAAATGAATATGCGTCCGCCCCTCGATGGTGGGTATAAAAACCGAATAGTCAGTCACACCTTAATGCATAAGTTTATGAAAACACGCAAAGTTTGTATCTTAAGTCTTTTGTTTGAACTTAAAATTTTCGAAAGTATTAATGCCGGCCAACAAGTTTATTTCATTTGATTTCAAGGAAACTATTAACTAAATTAAGATCAAAAAGTCATAATACAAAGTTTTTATACATGTTCATATATCTTATATATACATACATATATATATATATATATATATATATATATTAATAAAAAAAACATATGGACACACAAATAGCAGTTAGTTAATGTGTAATATTTGCATTAGGTTTATCTAACTTAATCTGCATAGAAGCCGCCATTTAAAAGAATTAGAGCATATTAAAGGCTTATTTGAAATCGAACAAACAGCTTTTGAAAAGCAATAACGAAAGTAATTGTTGTTAGATTATGAATAGTCACGGCTTATTGACTCTGTAATTGTTTCATTTTTCTTTATTTTTTAAAGTCGCAAACCGTCAAAGCATACGTGTGCTCATTTAGTTAGTCTAATGCTTTATGAATTTTATACATTTTGTGTCAGCGTGAGATCCTGCATCGATCCGGCTATGTTTGTTAATTTTTTCGCTTATTTGATTATTAAAATTACGCGCCTAACTATGAGTGAGGCATCCAAAGTGTTTTACTTTGCCGTAAAACATTCGTCGCCTTAAAACGAATTCTTAAAGATAAAGTAATTCTTTCAATTCAGTTTATAGATGTTAAACTAACCCTCTTGTACGAGTTATTATCTACGAAAAGAAGCTGCGCTATCGAGGCATCTCTAGCCGCAGTTGATTTTAAACCAGACCCCGTTAAAGTGTTTCTTACATTTCTGCCTTGAAATCTAATATACGCTACGGCACAAGAAAAAGGAATGGACTAAATTTCACAGAGAACTCAACTTAAAATGCAAATCTTCGAGAAAACTCCCACACACTCCATAACATTTCTTCAATTGTTCATTGTTAACATCTAAATGTCGGAGTTCATGTTCTGCATGTCAATGGACGGATTATAGTTCACGCAAATGAGTGCAGCAGTACGTCTCGCTCATAGCGCCTGAAATATTTTCCAGATACAGCGAATAGCTTTACGTATATTAATAACTCTAGGAGCTAAATAAGAAAAAAAATTCTTTTATAAAGTTCGACGTCCACACCCTGCACCACTTAGCCTAGTACAGTCTGGGGCTCGGTTCGGTAAATCTGCCAGCACATCGAAAAATTCAAAAACGATCACCATACAACATGTATGCAGAAATTAAAAAGCTCTTAATATATAGGCGCCCTTGAAGGGATTCTTCCAGCCTAGATAGACTTATATCTGATTTCCGTCTAGAGAGATAAAATCTTACCGTCATTTATGTATAATAGCTGCATCGATCTTAAATGCTGACTGACCCTCATGTAAAGAACTAATTAATTGACTGATGATATTTAATGATTTGTCATCTACTAGTCATCTACGCAGAATGCATAGGATACACTTGTACAAGATCTTATCAAATCGTAAACAATGTTAACGAAACCAATTATAACAATAGTCAGTGCGGTGGCCGAATCTTCTGTCCTCACCACAGTTCTCTTAAAACAGAGTAAACAAATAGCTTATGAGTGATGAGCGAGAAGCCTATTTTTCACTTTTGAAAACAGAGCTGTTCATGTTGTATTGCGGGCTTGTCCTAGTGACTGACTTTGCCGATTGCGGCCTGCCTACAATAACTGAACTGCGATCTTATTTCGATTAGGAGAATGTTGCCCACAGACATTAGAGGGAAACTGACAGGTGAATGTATAGACGGACATACTGAAATCGATTTAAAATTTGGTGTCTATGTGTTTCGTGGTTTCTCGAAGACTTTCTTATGGACGTTGCAACGTTCTGGCAAAACGAACATGTCCTCCATTCTTCGGTGATGGGTATAAAAAAAAGGTACTTAAAATTCTATTAGTACAGTATTTAAAGACAGATGGGGTAATAAAAATAAGTGCCTGTGCATTGTTTCCAAAAAAACAGCGTTCTCGAATCTATTTAATTTACATGGCGCAAATCATTTCGTTTTCATGTCATTTTAATGACTAAAATTAATTAAATTTTGTCTCACTTCAAATTTGTTTTTTTTTTTTTTTTTGCAAAAATTTTCAGGTTGGATTTTATTTTTATTTTTTGCGTTTTTATAATCTTTGCATTTCATCACAAGATCTTCAACGAATAATTGCTTAATATTAACCATATTTTTTTTTTTTTTTTTTGCTTTTATTCATGAATTTAGCGAATCTCTTTTTACCTTCAACTTTGCAGTATTCATTTTTTGTATATCTTCGCAAAAAAATCTTTCAAATGGAAACACTTGTGCAAAGAAAACCCACACATTCATACCTATCCTTAACTGTCTACTCATACATCAATTTAAGAAATTTGTTTCATACGCTTGCAATCGTTTTTATTAAATGCTTTTATTTTTATTAAGATTTATATATACATTATGTACAAATGTGTCTGTACGCTTTAACTTTTAAATCTGTATTTCGTAAAATATATGATTATTTTTCATAAAAAAATACATTTTTGAAAATCTACATAAAAATTTTGTAAAACTTGTTTATTTTCTTTCATAATTTTTTCTTTTTTTTTTTACATTTTACATTGTAAAGTTCATTCAACTTCCTTCTGACGCGATCCTATAAGTGTATTTGTTTCCAACTATGAATATTAAAAATTTGCTCTACATGCATTAAGCATTTATTTATTATATCAAAACATATACGTAACAAGAAAAAAAAATAAAAAGCATTACACGAACTTCGATACGCACAGATACGTGATAATGACGTTTGTTTTGTTTTTTTCAACTCTCAAAAGGGCAAAAGGACAGAGAAAATAAGAGTAACATTGAAATGAATTCATTTGTTATTTTACGTAATCACCTCTCTCTACACCTTAGTGTTAATTAGTATTTCATAAAATCAAAAGTAAAAACTATGGATCTACAAGAGTGACCTATTTTGGTTTACCTTTCTCACGGCCACCTCATCATATATTTCTTAATTTGTATGCATGTTTTAAGCCAATAAAGTTAATTGTTGGTTCAGGAGGCAGTGTGCCCGTTAATAACGATTTTACGATTTATATAAAGTTTTTATCGAATTTTCCATCCAAAAGATAACGATTTTCATCGCAAAGTCGTTCCCAATGATAAGAACCCGATGCCTTTATATAATTCAATCATTTCGCAAAAATGCATGCCAACGATGTAATTAAGCCATGCACTTATGCTATAGGGTAAAGGGGGTTATAGGGTAGGAGGTTATGACCAACGGCCATTTCTGTTACTCTTTGGCGGTGGATTTTTGCGTGCATTTCCATTACATGACTGCAACAGCGCGACCCAATACATCATCGAGCCAGGAAAGGAGTAAATATATTATTAGCGAAGAGGACGAGGAGTATGTTTAAGCAAAAATCTTACAGAATTTTGTGAATAATTATAGCCATCTGTTGGACAACGCCATCAATTATTGTATAACAAGTCTTAAGTCATTATCTGCTCTAAATGTGTAAAATGGTGAAGGTCAGAAAGAACAGAGGGAAGGTGGTGGCCGCAGCCTAGTGAGTGTGTGCCAAATCGATAAGTGTTTTGCTTTCACCGACTAAGCACTCGCTATAGCTAGCTTTGCCACATTTGAGATTTGAACGCGCGAACACTGACTTGGTGGTCGCGATCCTTATCTACTCGGCCATTTATGCGGACGTGATCGTTTACAACAGATAGAATATTTAAAGAGAATTAAATCGTTTGAAATCTTATAGCATATATTGTCTGTGATGTAAACGAGGTCCTACAAAACTGTCATAAGAATTTAGAACAGTGACCGCTGACCTGAATTGCACCGTACCATCTCTCTAAAGTCCAATAACGGAATAGGAATTTGCAACAATATTTTCGCAAATATTTCTAAACTATACGTTGGTTCTCTTCATACCATAAAAATAGCTGAGCGATAAACTTTAAGCTGACAATAAATGTTTACGAATAAATGTCCGCAAGAGGAGCCGAGTAGATAAATATTACAAATATTGTAACAACTCAGTATTCGCGGGTTCAAATCTTAGTGCGAGAACGTCAACTATGGTGAGTGCTTAATCGGTAAAGGCGAAGAACTTATGGATTGGGCAGACAGATCCTCTAGACTGCGGCCACCTCCTTATATCATTCCCTTTCTTCACTTCTCTTCTTCTTCTTTCTGGCCATCACCGTGTTACTCGAATAGGAGACATCTTCTAAGCGATTGGGCATTTAAAATAAAGAACACATGCAAATCTATTATTGCGTCAAAGGGCTCTACTCTACTCTAGTATTCTAAGTTCACCTAACTTACCACATCGCGCCATAATATGATGATGAATGCGAAAGATGAGAGTCCATCCGAAATAAAAAAAAAGGTGGGTGTCTTTTGAAAATTCATTCGAAAATAGTTGCATTTCAAGAAAATTTGAATTGCGATGAAGGAAAATACTGAAAAAACTTTGAGCAGAGAACATTTCTGAAGCACTTGCGTGAGGCTGGACACAAAAAGAAGTTCGGTATTTGGATACTTCATGAATTAACAAGAAAAAATGTAGTGATTCGAATTTCCATTTGCAAATCGCAGACTGAAACTGAAGTCCCGTACAAGCAAGCTGCACACACGATAGCAAAGCCCAGTTTGATATCATATAAAGTAAAACTTCGAGCTTAATGTGATTGAATGGAATCGTGCGGCGAGCCGATTCACCCCCTTTCTTCTGCGAACACCTAGTGCGATAAAAGTGCGCAATTGAAGTAAAGCATCCAAATACAATAAATTTTATCCTCTCCGACGACTATCATTTGTTTCACTCTCTCTCTCTCAAGAATTCTCTTAGTGATGTGGAGATGACCTTAAAAGCAACTTCAAGAGCGACCTGTGAAAATCATTTGGTTCAGTTTTTTAGTGAAACGAACAAAGCTCCTCTGGAGAGGAATATCGTTGAATTTTGTTGAAAAAATGTCACGGACCTTTCTCTTAGCCAGTCAAATCAAATATACTTTATTGCTTTTCTACTAGTTTTTGATTCTACCTGTACCTGTGGCCAAGTAATCAAAGTAATCAAAAGCTGGCAATTAAAAGGAATAATTGCTTGTTAATATATAATATATAAAATCTGACTTGTGTCCTGGAATTAGAGGAAGTTACTTGCGAAATATATGTCAATTTGATGTAGGAAACGTGTGCGAAGACGTGAGCATATATGAGACATGGGTAAGTAGAATGTATTTTTGTTTTTTTTTCTTTTTTAATTTGCTTCCTTGCGTTACACACTGGTTTCATGAATGGCTATTTCAATGAAGTAAACTATCGAAGAGATTCACTAAATATAGTAAAGAATTAAATGGAGATCATATTGATAACGTAGCGAGGAAAGTTGAATAATTGTTTAATAGAAAAGGAAGAAAAGTTAATTTTACTTTAAGTGGAATCTTAAATATTTCTTAATTTAGACTTTTTCCCGTTATATTTGAAACGGCCGGCCGATTGCGAATTGGGCCGCGAATCTTTAATGTCCTTGTAGATTTTTAGGTTTCGAGCGGTCATCTAACTTGGCTATTAACGATCACAATTACATTATGTGATCCTGGTTAATATTAGCGTCAAATTCCATTAGGTTGTTTGCTGCAAGTTGTTCTTAAATCTTCTTTCAAATGATTCACTTTCAACTTAGATAAGTAAGATTTGAAGGGAATAATATTTATACGAGTTATTTCAATGTAGCAAAAAGCAATGGGCAACTATGATGGAACAAATAGATGAATGGGCCTATAAAGGAAAAGAAGAGTGAACTGAAAATGGAAAGTCGGATGAACACGCGTATGCAGAACTGAACGAATTGAATGATCAACGATCTGTTTAGCGAACAAAGGGAGCAACACACGAATCAGCTAAAAATTTCACTCACACTAAATAAGTATATGTACACCTACCTGAATACAACGGATACGATCAAACTAATCAAATTTACACACACTATCTGGAAGTTACAAGCACAATGATAAACCTGATACATCCTCTTCCTTCGATTAATGACTAAGAAAATTTTTGTAATACTTTCGTTGAAATGGAAATCGTGCTCGATTTGCAATATGTTATGTTTCATGTAATAATGACTTCGTTTATAATTTAATTACGGAAATATATGAATAGCATACGAACACATACTCATAATGGATAGAATATTTGGATCAATTGTTAGTTAATGTGTTCTAAAACGTTAAATAAAAAATTCTAATCATGCGCAAATTAAATATAGACTAAAATCGTACAGATTATCTAATCATATAATTTATAAAAAAAAAAAAAAAAAAAAAAAAAACTTTTTACTTCACATAATTTAAACAATTAAGTTAATTATATGTAAATTATTTCTATTTCCATTTTAGTTGCCGTTCATAAATATTGGATTTAATTACCAATAATGACGTTGAGTTAATACAAAAGCAAAGTGCGCGTTTAAGCACATGTGCAAACTCCATTTACCGTGCTAACAATGCATGTCGCATACATATATATATATATATATATATGCGCTTACGTTCTCACATCAGAGCGTTAGTAATAAATAAAAAATAATATTCATCAACAACAAGTTTCCGAATTCATTACATTTGCGTTATCGTTTACACAGCAATCACAAGTAATCTAGGGCTTCCAATCGATGTTGCATAATCATTATTTCCGGTTTAGTAGTACGATTGTTATCGCTTTACAAGCTCCTTAAGCAATTTTTTATGGTTTTTAATTAAAGTCAATCTAATTTAATCTAATTCTGATAGAGCGTTTTTTTCTGATTTCCCTTAGATCAGTTTTGCAAAATTTTAAAACTCTACGAAATTCGTTCCAAAGAAAATCGATTATACGATTTTTTATATGATTTTATTTTTTTTTTTTCAACATAATGTTGTTTTTTTTATGTTACTGAACATAAAGCAACAATAAAATATTAAATTCACCTTAAACTAATTTCGCTAATACAATATACAATAATAATATACGCTTAGAGAAAATATATTAACAGATTTTAGTGAACGTCTAAGCTGATTTTAAACGAATCAACTTCAAATCGACAATAGGCGTGAGAGTTGAAACGAAAAAAAAAAAAATTACATTCAATTTAAACGTTATTTCTTAGCACCCATCTCACTATGTATAATATAACATGCATAATGCAACATACATATATACACACAATACACATAATATATTAGGATAAGTGACACATTAGTATGACAGTCATGTTCAAACGTTAACATAGAAAATTGTCGCAACTGCAAACTGATTACGGCTGAAAATGCAAACTATAATAAAGAAAACCTAAAGGAAGCAGGTACACGTAAAGTCGTTTATTTATATATCCAGCGCAAAAGGATTAGGCTACGCTTAAGCTAAGCTTACGTTTGAAACAACAACATCAGAGATCCTAAAAAATGTAAACATTTTTGATGAATTTACTTCTAGTCCTTCGTTGGCGTGTTCTTTCCCCCGGTTGTCCGTCCTTGAACTGTTACGATGAAACAGGCGAAACTTGGCATATATATTCGTAGATAAATCATATTGAGAACAGGCATGGTCAAGATCACTAAGATATCGTTATATATCATTCCTATTAGACTACAAATTTGAGCAAATACATCCAGGATTGCATAGGAGATTAGCCCATAAAAGGATATGATCCGTGTACGATGGCTCGAATAGGGGTCGAAAGCTTCAAATTGCGGCTCATAAAAGGTATATGCTTGAAAGCTGATAAAGGGGTTTCTTAGTGCCAGACAAAAGGCCAGTGTCCAAAATAATCCCAGTTTTACTTATTTATCATGAATGATCCGTAGATGGCGTTAGTTTCCTTTACGAGCTTGCTTGGTCTTAGTGAACAAAAAAAAAAAGTTCTTAAGATTAAATTTTCTATTCTGCGCGAAACGAACTGAATTGCTTCTTTTACCCAGACTAGTCAAAATTTTTATATATATTATATATCATATTATAGGCATAGTAGTTCCAATAGAGAGAGATTCTGTTAAATGAAAATCCAAGAAATTAAAAATTCGTAAAGCATTCCATTGTTTTGTTTTTTTTTTCAGTGTATAAATTTTCAATTTGTTCAAGATCCATAGCAACAACATTGTATCAATGATTATTTTGTTGTTGCCATTGTTTTAAATAAGCCACATCGGCCCCGTTCGATTTCATAATCACACAAATTATACATAATTTGATATAATCTGATATTTTGTTTACGAATATATGAGGATAGAAAGGTAAATGCAATTTGCAAGAGATAAAAAAGTGACTCGTGCTTAACTTGATATGTAAAGATTTTATTAAAATATTGTTAGAGGAAAAGAGACAAATAAAAATGATACACGATTACATGTTTACGATTTATTTAATACAAGATAGGCAAACAAGCAAGAAAATTATATTTTTAGCTGTGACCCAATCTCCTATACCTACTGATATTATCTGAGAGACAATGTGAAAATTATAATATTTAATGGGCGTGGTCGAGGTCGTTTTTCTTTTTATATAAGTCAAAATATTCATTGTCGTGTCGACTGTAATTTATGGGTAATAAGAGAGAAAAAAAACTGCCAACTTTTTAGCTCTTGAAGGCTGTTGCTGTTCTCAGGCAATCTTGTACTGTAAGCGTGTCCCTTGATCGACATAGTCTATTGCCAACATTGCCAACTAGCGTGCAAATGATTCTCAGTATTTTTCGTTAAATGTAAAGTCGAGATTTTTCCGACCGGGACAATGTTTACCACACACACACGCGGGCAATCAGATAGGCCTTGATCAATATATGAGCGTATTCTGAGTTTTTTTTTTCTTAACGACTCTGTTTTATAATAAAACTGATACTGCAGCACTTTCCAATGACTACTACTCTTTCGGAATACTGAATATGAATGAAACTGTAATAAGAACATACATACATTGTTTCCTTTTATGACTAGTGACAGATAACAAAAATAGATTTGCTATGAAGGAATCTCCGTCAACCGGTACGGCAAAGACAACAAAGTCCCGTATTATAGCTAATCGCAAACGTCAATCGTCTACGGATTTAGCTTCTTTCCCTCCCAGAAAGTCACCACGAAACACTACAAAGCGTTCTCCGCCCACTGTCTACTGCCGATTTCGAACACCATTATCATTTTTATCCAAGTAAAATCCAAATGATTCTATGAAGATTTGAAGCGGATGTTGAAGCAAGAGCAATGCCTTCCCGCTCAATATGCCGCTCAATTCGTTCGAATTTAGAATTTGATGCTAATTAAAAATATGTGTACGTTATAGTGTTGCTGCAAATTGCTTCTGCAACGCTTGCAACGTTTTGACAGAATGAATATACCGACAATTTTCGGTCGTGTATATAAGAAATAATATCATTAAAAATATTCAATTAGCTGCAATTGCGACAAATGAATGTTGCTCAGATGTGGTTATCCTTCGTATATGTGTACATCTAAAAAGTTTAAATGAAAAAATGTTCACATGCACTTTGCTCAAGATTTGTCTCCATGCGAAAGTCAGCTGAGCAGTTCGCTGACTACAAAAAAGGAGAAGAAAATAAACATTTAAATAAAGTAAAGAAAACAATTCTTTTTTTTTTTTTTTTTCTTTTTCTTTTTTTTAATACCTTATTAAAACAATTTATGGTAACAAGTAGCGGTGTAGCGTAAACATCAATTTTTTGAATGACTTTTAAACTTCCGGTACAAGGTGTATTAGCTCATTTTGAAAAGTGTATAAACGTGCAATTTGCTGAGCTTAATCACATGAGAGTTTAACTAGTTTCGCCTTTTCTTTTTTGTTCAATTGCTGCCAATTAGTCTTAATTTCTCGCGTTGCAATAACTATTCTCAGTTCAGGAGGGCTTTTGTTATGAATTCATTCCTACTTTTCCATAAGACGTCGCAATCATTAGCGTATGTATGCTATTGTATTCATGTAGCGTATTCATGGCTATGTACTGCATTGTAAACTTCACTTCACTTCACTTAAAGGATAATGAACGCTTTACGCATACAACCAGGAATATTCTTCCGGAATTGCGTATCTAAACAAGACACTTGCGAATTTTATGCGAGCTTTAATACTAAGAACAAGAAAACTATTTTGTAGGTTCCTCAAAGGGAAATATATTA
Organism: Glossina morsitans morsitans; assembly: GCA_001077435.1. NCBI lineage: Eukaryota > Metazoa > Arthropoda > Insecta > Diptera > Glossinidae > Glossina > Glossina morsitans. Next base: position 2,769 of record CCAG010013589.1, on the reverse strand, counting down.
TCTGCCTAAAAATGCGTTAATAGGCAAATAAATATGGCGAACATAACGAGGTAATGGACTAATTTTTCCATCACAATACCAGCGATATGGGTATCAAATAGAAGGGCTTGAAGGGTACAATGCGAAAAGCTAAGCTGAGTACTAATTCCAAATTAATTATGGTGGACGTAACGACGTGGTAGATTAATTTTTCTTAGTGAAGTAAAGGACGAAAGATAAAGTTTATCTCATTCACTTTCTATGGCAACAAATAAAAGCGTGAGGTGTCAAAGATTTTAAATGTGGTGGGTACCCGAGATTGGGCCTCAGCCGAATGTAACTTTCTTACCTACTTACTATAAAAGTCAGAAATATCGCTGAATGAAATGAACTGAATTATGAATTGGAGGACATTACTGTTCCATATGCAAAGGTAAAATAGTTATTTCTTCTATATAAACGGACACCTACAATAAATGAAAAAAGATTTCTTTTAAGCGTTTAACCAAAAGCAATTGAACTGGATTAGTATGTGAGCTTTAAGTCAGCAAATTGATTATGAGGAAGTTACTAGTTAAAGTCGAATTTGAAATGAATTAGAATCAAATTTATTTTTCAATCGAATAGCACGCATCATATTCAGAGAAATATAACTGACTGCGTGCATTTTTCATCAGGATGGATTGGGTTGGTTTTTGCAAGCAAAGTGGTAAGAGTTCTCGATATCGAACCTTTCCATCTTTTAATCAAAATCAATACACTTATGAAACGTGAATACTGCAATTGGAATGCAAAAATTCCAAAGAAGAAATTTGGTTTAACGAAAATGATTTCACTTTATATTAAAGTAGTGCACCGGCCAAATAGAAAGGCTTACACTACGACTTGTTGAATCGTCTGTCTTGTTCACCTGACGTAGGCCTCTCTAAGTCTTGCATCTTTCCCAAATTCCAATAAAAATTTTCGTTTGAAACGTCTTTCTTCATATAAACGCTCCCGACCTTAGATGGCTGTTCTAGATGCGTCAAGAAAAATGACTTGCGGAATATTAAGTTTCAAGCAAAATGTACTGAAGACTAGATGTATTGTAACGGATCAATTCAGATTATGTCATTGTTAGTCCACGTTTCAGAAGCGCCTACACCTACACATTAGAATAAATCTTAGAATCTCTATTTATGAGAACTTAATGCAGACTTGAAAAAATTCAGTGCCCAGTGTTTTTTGAAAAGTGTTGAAAAAATGAAAGCTCTGCGAAACATTGTCGCTGACATATGTGCGATGGTGATGTGATGACAACAAAACACAAACACATCATAAGAGAAAATAAAAGTCAAAGAAAGAATTTTTTTTCAATCGTTAATAAAAGAGGAGGAGACATCGAATTACATATTAAAGAGCAAATTTATCAAATTTGTGTAACAATATTAAGACATGCATATATATATATATATTGGCTAAAAGTCCACTTTTTATTTTGGCCAATTTAAAATCCAGTTTATAAAACAAAAAGTTTTTTAATTTGCTCTTTTATTTGTTTATTTATTTATTTATTTTTATTTATTTATTTTTTTTTTTGCGAAAAACGGTGTCAGCAGTAGCAGTTATGTATATATATATATATATATATATTTATATTTATAGACCAGAGTTTAACCAAAACCCCTAAGAAATAAAAAGAAAAAGAAAACAAACGTAGCCATATTATGATGTTTGTATACTTGTTCTCACACATGTATCGTGCATTAAGAGCGAAATACACTCGATCAGAGGTTCAAGTGTTCAACTTTCGATTTCATTATGAGCTAGAAAAACCAGTTTAAGCTTTCACAACTCAAAAGTTGCCAAAAAATCCTAAAGCAAAAAAAAAAAAAACAATACATTTAAAGAGAGAGAGAAGCAATGATTTCTTTTCGAACTCTCAGCTGATTTTTACTCTTTAAAGCCGATAAAAAAAAAGAAAGAAAAGTAACTTGAAAGCCAAGGCGCATGGCTTTTATTTTAAGCCAGTGCGCTCTTGAGGTGTTAAGAGATTCTCAGTTACTACCGCACAACAGGCAATTCAGAAGAAGGCGCCATGAACGGCACTAGAATAAAAAAAGCCAATAATAGTACGTCGTTGCCCAGCAGAGCAATTGTTTATGTTTAACTAAGCAAAATTTTGAATCTTGTATGCTATTAACTTATAACTTAACTAAAACATAGTTTATTATTATTATTGCTACTGATGTTTGGTGTTGTTGTTGTTGTTATTGCTACCGTTGTTTTTTGTTGTTTATCATCAGCTTAGCGAAATGAAATGATAAAGCTTTAGACAGTTGAGGTGCGATAAAAATACGTTAGTAATCAATTGCAACTCCAACAGCTTAGACACTCGTCGTCTGAAAACGCGTCTAGTCTTTCATTATATAATACGTGATCTATGGTTTTGTTTTATTTTGAAAATTATATTTATATATAATTGCGCTCCCCATTGTAACTGAGAGTTATTTATATATACAGAGGATAAATTTAATATATTCCATAACAATAATAACAACAAAAAGAACAACAACAATAACAAACAGCAACAGCAACAACAATAGCAACAAAAATTATTATTAACACACAATTTTTTATAGTGCTGTTAAAAAATCGTACGTGTCAAAATTTTCTTGTGGGCTTTAAACCAAACTTTTTAAAAGAATTCATTGCAATAAGAAAAACTAAATTCATGTTAAAGCGTTCCTGCGCTATCTTTTTTAAGAAACAAAAACAAAAAAAAAAAAAAAAAAAAAAAAGAAAAAAAAA
>CCAG010013587.1:0-10448 GCA_001077435.1 Glossina morsitans morsitans | reverse complement strand
TGCATATATCATATACATACATATATACATGTATACGTGTATACGTGTGTGTATTATAAATAATTGTCTACGTTTAAACTATATGGGAATGTCGTTAATTAGTTCTTAATATGGCAAATTATTGGGTTGGATCAATTAGTTGTTTGAGTGGCTCAATAGAAGAAATGAAGCATTATGTATATGAATAATAATAAGCGCAGCTGTTTTCGTTATTCATTTGATTAACTAATAGACTTATCGTTGCTATTAATTTAAATGATAATGCAATAGAAATATCTTAACATCTTATTACTAGTATGCAAAATAGCTTGTATTTAAAATTTCTAAAGGTTATTAGAAAGTCTCGATTCGATTTTGCGTAAATTTAAGAGCGGAGCTAGGAGGAACAAGTTTTGTCAAAGAGAATTTTTAATAAAATATTTTTATAAAATATTTGCCTTTTGCTTAAATAATGATTTATTTATTCATGTACAGATATGGATAAATAAATAGCATCCACTTCACCTTGAAAGTAGACAGAAAGATTTTTAAAGGTATTTCATAAAATATGGAAATAGAAATTACTTTCATTTTTAACTATAGTTCAACAACTCGCATGCAAAACGCACTTCAAAATATTTGAGTAATTAAAATAATTGAAACGTGAGAAATGTAAAACCATGTAATGTACACTTTTCACAAATTCAATATTGTTTATTACCTGAAAGAAGGGTTTTTTTCCTTAAAATTTCGATCACTGCCTTAGGCGCCATGAAAAGGCTATCTATGTCAAATAAATTCTTGTCGGGAACCAAAATTATAGACGAAAATATGAAAAAGGTGTCAACGTTTTCGGAGGTTTTTTTAGTTTCTTTTGCATTATGGGCGTGTGTGCAAATGTCATCATTTTTTATGTACTCATTTTTTTATGTCGCAGATTTATTTAATCAGTCAAGGAATCTTTGTGTCAAATTCAGCCGCACATTTCTATCAACTTCTCCATTACACTAACAAATATGTTCAGTTAGTGTTTATATCACTTCCATTCCAACCATTTCCAAAAGAAAAACACTTTAGTGTAGCCACAGTACAAGCAAAAAAGGATAATATGAGTTGAATATAGTGATTGCTATTTCTGACTGAAAGTTCAATAATTTTCTCATTCGTGTTTCATAAATTATGCAATTTTTGTCTTAAATCTGATGCTAAAGGGATCAAGCCTAGCGCGCAACACACGTGACATATTGTAGCAAAAGATCTGCGAATACTGCGAATACATGGACTGACAGTGAAAAATTTGTTAAAGTATATTAAGTAAGTGTATCAAAGTCTAGCTAGGATATGCCTTAGACACCCTACACCTACACCTACACCTACACCACTTTGCTTAATTAATAGTACAATAAAAATTGAACATTATTTTTATGCAAATGCATAATTTTCTTGAAAGTCCTCGTGTTGGAGGATACTCAAATGTCAACGCGGTCTAAATTTAGCGAACTTAATCTTCTCAACGTCTCAAAGATTTTATTATTTTCCAGTTGCTCTTCCGTTATAACAAATTAGGCTTAGTCTTTTTTGTGATAATATATTAAAAATTAAATCTTTGTAGCATATAAAGTCTTATTTTTGATTGGAACCCTTATATAGTTTGGGATCCAAAAGAGAGACCTACGTGGTTCAAGTTTGGTAAGGTTTTTTTTTATGTAAAATTATTATTATGAGTGAATTTTCATCAAGAACGATTGAAAATTAGGCCTTGTCACCATATTTTCCGTACGAACTGTTATGTGGCAAGGGTTCAAAGAATTGCCCCACTTAAACTTTTCACACCAATTTAAAATGCCGAAATACTATTACAAAGTGATTTTTGTTCCGATATTCCAATGATTACAATATTTTTATACCTATCACACAAGAATGAGAGGCATATCCATTTTGTCAAAACGTTTACAACGTCCAAAAAGAAGCTTTAGAGACCTCAGAAAGTGTGTATTTTCTTGATCAGAATCAAATTCTAAATCCATTTAAGCATCTCTGTCCATCTATCCATCTGTGTAATGTATGTTGTAAACATACTTCTGCCAGCAAAAGTGAAGGGATCGAGTTCGAAATTTAGCAGAAATATTGGACGCGTCGAAGGACACTCCTACACTACTACACAAAGTGAAGACACGCCTATCAAAAACATAAAAACAACGATTTCTGCTCATTACTCTTAAACAAACAATAGATAAATCTACAAAAATGTTAACGTATATTATATAGGCGATGCTATAGCATCTCCACAAAAATTGGACAAAGTTGATATAATTTTATAGTGTGCTAATATTTTATTTTTTTTTTCAAAACCTTTATAACGTACAGAAGCAAGCCCCAATAACTCCATAAAATATATAAGTTCTTGGTCAGTTTTAAATTCGGAATGCACCTAAGCAAATCCGTCCGTTCATATATCTGCCTGCGCAAGTGTGTAGTAGTGTGGTAAACATTCTCTGGTTAGCAAATGTAGAGATATTGTCTAAAAACTTGCAAAAGAATTTGAAAATGAGCCAAACTTTTCGAAGAACACTCTATTCGACGCTTACACGCCTATGTAACAAAACGCCTTTGGTTTTTGTGTTTTTTCCTTGCTACTTACTTATAAACTACAACAGATACATGGTATAAGTTTCGACAATATTATACTGCAAAAAAAAAAAAAAAAAAAATAGCGGGGATAGGTATAAGAAATTCGTTCACAACCGAATATAATGTTCTTACTTGTTATATTGGTTGTGTAAATTGATTAATAGTTTTTAACCAATTATAGTAATTCTTAATTATAAAAATATTTTTTTTTTTTATTAAACCAGAATTATGAAAGAATTCGTGATGTTAACAGTGAAGATGCTTTATTAAAATTAGCAGCACGCAAATAGTTCTTTCTTTTTCTTCTTGGAAATTTCAGTATTAAAAATGAGGCGTCCCCGAATCAACTAATCGTTGATCAAGTCAAGAATCAGGTGAAAATTTGCATAAGACTGAATGAAAACGGCAGCTTGATATTTAATCTTAAAAGTTTGCGATCCGTGGGTAGAGCACAAAATGGGTTCAGAGAATGATTCTGAAATAATTGATATCATAAAAGATGGGTGTATCTTAAGTCCTTCTGGATATCCTACACATCCGCAGAAGCCCAATAAGCCGTACAACACAAGCGGTGTAGGTTATAAATAGTAATCCATAGCTCGATTTGTGCCATAACGTTATTTAAAATAAGACTGACAATCGCGATCTATATATACTCTATATATACTCTAGGCCGAAAAGCGACTTCAATGCTTTCCGACTAACTATTTGAATAGAGTTAGCAGTAATAAAAATCCGTTAACAGTGTCAGCCTTTGAAGATTTCAATGAAGAAGACGATTAAAACCCAATAACAGTTAAATAATTTTTTATTTAGAAAACAAATTCTGTTTGGGATTTAATTATAATTGACTTCAATATAACAATTAATTAGAGTATATGTTAATATACAAGTATTATATCATTCCATTAGAGGACAATAATCCCTCTTGGTTGTAACATGTTTTACGTTCTTTATTGTTTATTACCCTAGAATAGTTAGCTGGAAAACCACGATTGAAGTTTAAACAAGCAAAAAAATTCTCGTTGATTAAAGTGTTCATTATTAAAAAAAGAAAAAAAAACCAAACAAAATATTAAAAAATCCGGTATTAAGAAGACGATCGCATAAACAGTAAAAACTGAGATTTTAAGTATGGATTTAGGTATGGATAAACAAAGCATTCACATTGACGGTAAAGCCAGCTATCCGTGGCAACTCCATATCAAGGGAACGATATCACTGCGTATTCGATGAGACTAAAATATTATCCCTAGGAACTACATAATTATAGAATGACAGACAAATAAATGGCACATTATAAAAGTATATGTACGAATATATGTGTTTCCAGTGCTTTTCCTCCACGTACATGTTCTTTACACCAATTTTGAGTATAAATCCAATAACTGGACAAATTGAGAATGTTTCGGTTTTGACCAATTTTTAGTCAGGACATCATTTCGTTCGTTGGACAATGCTTAAAAATCATTTCTCCGTCCCGCACTGTTACATGGACGTAATTATAGCGGTTGTCATTATGTTTGCTCTTATTGTGTGATTATCGACATTATCGACATACAGGATTAGTTCCACATTTTCTGACTTCTTGCAAAAGACGTCGAAGACGTCGGCAGCATTTGATAAGGCCATGTATACGGGTTCAGTTCTGTTGACGGCAACTGTGGATTGTTCTTTAAAACCTGGTCTTGTTGTTACAACGAGAAATATAAGAGCTCCTGTTGTGGATTGGTATTCTCTTTAAAATACACTTTTACATATATCTGTATACATTATTTGGAAGTGTACATCTAAAGGCGCTGAAATTGGTTTACAATTCGCTATTCCAAAGTACTCCAGCATTTCTTATGCACAATTACTCCGGCTTATGAAAATTGCACCTATATCTTCATCATAATCTTCGGCAATCTTTTTAGGGCTAAAACCTTTTCCTTGTCATTGCAAGATTAAAATATCGCCTACATAGAAAGCGATTAAAATTATATCCCTGGTTTTGTAGAAACATAGCTCCTTTTGCCAATGTATGAGGTTTAATTCCTTGAGAACGTCATCAAGTTTATGATTTCACTTTCTATCTGCTTAATTTAATCCATAAAGTGATTCAGTTACTTTTTATACTTTTTTAGAATATTTTTCATTTCACTATGCCTTCAGGCTTCCTCATGTAAGCTGCATCATGAAGTTTGCCATGGAGATAGGTTATTGCGACAGCAGTGTTGTAAATGCATGTTCCACTGCACTATCTATGTCCATAATGTTCATATAGTACGGTAGCGTGCCATAAGAGAAAAAGTTTTATGATAATTTGCACTACAGCGTTTAGTCGTTAATCGTGCCTTGAATCGCTCTACCTTGTCTTGTCTATTTCGCTTTATAGCAAACATTTATTTATAATTAACGGCGCGGTTTCCCTTAGGAAGATCAACTAGTGGTCCCTTTTTTATTTTTCTTTAGTGGATTCTGTGTTCATTCTTCATAGCTTCTACTCTGAGGTATGGGTTCTTCATTTAATTCATTATACACATTTCTGGGTCTTCCAGGCTTACCTCCATGGGACAGACGCGGCCTACTAAGAACTCTTAATGTCTCCATCTTTACTTGTGATTCGTAGTCAGCTGTGTTAAATGGTGCACCGTCGTTATCATTTACACGTTCATTAGAGTCGTATTAATTTTGATAGCTGTTTTGAAAATTGTTATTGTTGGAAATCCTGTATCCCATGTCATCGCAATATATATTGATGTAGTCCTGGGGTTCGTTATCAATAACTGCACATTCGCTTCTATTTTGGTTGCACCGGTTTTTATCGCACATTATGTCTGGTCGTTCGATTATTCTATTTGATATGCTAACTAACTAATACCCAACCATTATATGTTCTTGTCTTCGTGCATTGAATTTATTTCTGAATTTCTTTTTCAGTGCTTCGATCAAATAATCTGTATTTGGTGCTCCGTCTCATAAGGGTGTTTATCATCCAGAACCTTCGCCGGACATTCATTGCGTAGGTAAGATGTAGTACTTATTGTCTCTGCCCACAAACTTTGAAATCCATTGAAATTAATCATGATTGCCCCTGTCATATCTGCTAAAGTATGATTTGCATGTTCAGAAATCCCATTTGTTGTGGATTATATGGTCGTACATTGTCTGACAGTATCAGTTCTTTCCAAATATTTATAGAAATTCTTATTGATATATTCTCCAGCCTTATCACTCAGAAATGATTCGATATGATATCGGGTTTGTTTTTCCACGTGTTACTTGAATATCTTAAACTGCCCAAAGATTTAAGATTTTGACTTGAGAAAATAGACAAATATGCGGTGTAACTAATCGTCTATGAAACTCACAAAGTACTTTAAACCCACCAACAGATTTTATACTGATGCATGTAGTGTGCAGGAAGAGCATTTATCATCATTTTAAGCTTTATACCTTGAAGCATATGCTTTATGCATAAATCTGCTAGACTTTTTTCATTTAGATGACAAATCGTGTCTGCGATAGATGTATGGTGTACAGTTCCGTCTGCATGCATGTACAATTTCTTCGTCGTTTGGATTACTTAAGACCGCTTCACTTCTATCGGACAATGTTGTGGGCTCTGAATATAAGATTGGGTTGTTATTCTTAAGATTATAATGTATTTCGCCGCAAAATTTAGTATTTGGTTATTTTAAGTAATAAACCAGCTCTTCTTTGTGTTTTAATAAATTTAGCTCCAGCCAGTGGAATATTTTCCTCGTGGAGTTCCAAAAGTTACAAATACTTCATAACCTTTTAACGTATGTATGGCAGCCATGGCAAACCGGTGCTTTCTGACATAGATAGTGAAACAAATGATTCTTAGGTATGTTTCTGCTTTTCGTTTGTTCATACATATTGGCCTAATGTCCATAGTGTCCACTGCTGAAATATTTGGCTTTAGGTTCCTTTTCATAGTTTTGCTTAAGCAAGTTTTTCAGTCTTTTTATTGAACTTCCGCAACGGTATGTTTGTAATAGTTTTTTATTTAAAGTTGGTGTAAATATACATTTTTATAAATCAATCCATTTAAAACACTTTTCACCCTTCAGAGTTGGAGATTTCTGAGTCGACTTTTGTTTTCCGTTCGGATTGATAACATCTGCAGACAGACCATTTTTAATTAAATCAATCTTGATTTTAACTTGGCTTCTAAGTTGGGTCTTGTACGGAGAAATGCGTTTCTAAATTCTGCTTTCTCTGTCAGATTTTCCAGGTTGTTTGCTTACTTGGTGTGGTGTGGCTTCTGTATTTCCGGTTAAGGACCATTCAGGCTCACACTCATCTTTCGAAATACTGTCATCCAAGTCACTTTGTAATTTTTCTCTGCCATTCATGAATGTGCTATCATCGTTTACGTTTTTTAGGGGGATTCCAGTGGTTCAGTCAATGTTAACTTTCACATCTTCTACACTATTTTTAGAAAACGTCATTTCAGGTATACGGTCATAATTTTACTTAATTGGTTTTAATTTTGTTTGAAGGTAAGTATTAAATTCTTGTTTAATTTTGATCCACTTATTATATTCTGAAAGCGAGACGTTGTTGACACATCGCAATAACTTTCTATTAATACACTCCTTCGAATATTTGTTATCCATCATCGCAGCGTATGCGTTTGGATGCAATAAAATTATTTTATTTCGCTTCGGCTTAAGTTTATTGAACATTGTCTAACAATTTTCCGATAAATCCACTTAATAGCGATGCTAAGATTATAGCCGCCACCTTTATGTACAAGAACCTTCTTTTTGAACTCCATGATTGCGTTTGGTCTCGAGATGAATCGAAGTTCTTTTTTACACTTCTTCAGAACCTCGAAATCTTTATTTTTTAGTTTCGTGTTTCCAATTATTGTGTTAAAGATAATCTCAGTCAAAGTTTGGATTAATTCATCATCAGCACAGTTGAGTATAGCTTTTCTTAATTTGCTATTATTGGTTTTGAGGACACACAGCATATGTTTGTGGTTCTTCCGTCGCTTGAAACTCTCTTTTAAGACCATTCTCTCCAGTGTCACAGAAGCAATAGCAGAAATTCAAATTAAATAGATTCGGGCTGCACCTTAACAAATCATTTACGCTTTGTGTAAGGTCGATTAATAAATAACCGTGAAGTTTACTAGTCGCACCTTTATATATTCTAATAAGTTCAGATGAATTTTCGGAATGAATTTGCCTTGCTAAGTGTTGAAACTGTAGGTAATCTATAGGATTTTTAAAAACAACTATATATTTTGAACTCAATGAAATATCTTTTGTGTCCGACGATTTGTGAAGTATGTTTTGTGTTACTACAATGACAGAAAAGTTGCGATGGTGTGGCCCCTTCGTGAAAAGTTCGCAAACTGTTTTGTTGAAAGCGCCCATCATTAAGTCATCGAGTATGACCAGAGTTGGTGTATTGAGAACATTTTCTAAATTCTCTGGTATTCCGTTGTTATATTCAACATTTGCAACACTATTCATATCAGGTTTCGCAATTTCCTCGCCGTAACATCAAATTATTCGATCAATTTTCACACTAACCAAGAAATCCTTGTTGTAAATAAGATTTGACAAAAATGTTGTTTTGCCAGACCCTGATGTTCCACTAATAAGCATAGCAAATGGATGGTAAAATTCACAAAACATGTTGCCTTGTTAATTATAAAGTAGAGAATAAAGTAGGACTTCGTAGAATACATCATGTTATAAATATTTGTTTAATCTGAAGTTAATGGGGTCTGAGTTTCTGTCAATGTAGATGAAAAGTTTATACGAATTGTTGAGAGCACACCTTAATTTGAAGTCATTTCGATGATAAATAAATAGGTAAAATAATTAGGTAGTTTTCTTAAATATGTTTGAGTGTTGACGAATATCTCTTCCCACTATTAAAACATAATCATAGTGATTCAACGGTGATAGTATGTCGCATAAGCAGGAAAAGTCTATAGCGCCATCCCACCATTTTAAACCATGAATAAATTTAGTACAAAAATGATTTTGATCTTTAGTCTTCTCATTTAATTCCTTTCCACCGAACGGAGGTCTAAATAAAAAGTGGTTAACTACAACAGAATTTGCTAACTCTTTAATACAAATTTATTTCTGGTCTCCATGACAATGCTGGAAATCATCAAGAGTTCAAAATCATCAAGTTTTATTTATACTAGACACAGTTTGATGAGTCACTGATAAACACTGAGCTGATTTTATATAATCTTCAGGTTCATGTTCTAAAAAAGTCACGTTTTTCACCTTCAAAAAGTGTTAAACCAGTTTTGTGGCTACAAGATAATAAATGTAATTAAATTGGTTTTACCCGTGACCAAGGAATTCGTTTAATGGCATACAAGGAATACATACAACTAAGATTGGATCAATTTGACTTGATCCAATTTGAACCTGAGAGCATCCCAGAACATCCAACTCTAGACAGCATTGAGTGTAATATTAGATATAAAAAGAATGGACTGGAGAAGTGTCTGTCGATTGTTAATCAAAAATAACATAGGATAAAACTTGACACTGAAACGTGGAGGTTGATTACTCGGGTTGGAATTTTTTTATCAACTTTCGTATATTAGAATACTATGTTACAAAAAACGAATCTCGTGCTTTTATTATAATCGATTTTTACCAAAGTGCGTGGAATTAAATAAGACTAAGGTTCAGCCTCCATATCTATCGACCCTGATGTTGAGATTGATTTGTTAAGATTATTTTTTGAATTTTCTCAAAATATGTTAAACAAGATTAGGAAGGATATTAAGATTCATAAGCTACATCTGCGAATTCTGAAAGAATGTATGTCCAGAAGTGAGTAAACTTTAAGTAGTTAATGAGATTCACAAACTAATCAGAAAAAATGTTGTTCGGAGGCGATTTATTCGAAAAGGAAGGAATAATGATCTTGGGAAATAGATTTAGTTGAGTTAACGCCATTTCAAAAACTCAACAAAGGCTATAATTACCTTTTGGTTGGAATTGACGGATTTTCCAAATACGCATTCGCACGACCACCAAAACGTAAAAGTTCATCTAAGATAGTAAGTCTATGAGATAGGCATTAGAAAAAAGAGATATCTCTCCAAAGAATCTTCAGACTGATCAGGGGAAGCAATTTTTCAATAAACATTTATCGTACATATACTCATATGAAAGCCTCCATATGTGAAAGATTCAATAGAACAGTAAAAAACTTAATGTGGAAAATGTTTAGCAAGAACCGTAATTACAAACCAAATACGATAATACAGATCATAGAATAATAAAAGTGAAGCCAAATTAAGTTAACAAAAACAACAAGACGTATATAATCATAAAACGACTTTCTCTTTTTAATGCAGTGTTTATAATCACTGTATGTGAATTTGTCAGTTACACATCTTTTTACCCCTTTAACTTTTTTACTACAAACTTTATAATAAGTCTGCCACTGTTCTCGTCTTTCACCAAGCCTAATAGCTTTTTGTTATTAAAAATGATATTGTTTATGCTGCCGGGGAGATGATCTGATGTGTCAAATTAGTGAAGATTATTTTTAAGAACATCATATATACTACGATCACATCCTATTATGAATGAATCTGTATCCACTTATATTATCCTCATTCTTTGACCTTGATTAATTAAAAGGCTGTAATAACAATCCTACACCAACCATTTAGAGAGTTCTAGCACAGTTAGCCCCACATATATTGGCCTATCATACACTACTTCCATTTTACTTAATTCGATACCATAAAAACCATTATCGACTATTTCAATAGCCTTAAAGTTAGGTTTCGCCATGAGAGCTCTATACCCTTCAGAACTTCCTCTATT
>CCAG010013582.1:0-15098 GCA_001077435.1 Glossina morsitans morsitans | reverse complement strand
GGTGCGCGGAAAGAAAACCCCAAGGCGGGTCAGTTTTAGCGATAGCACTATAGTGCGATATTTCGAAAAATATTCCACAAAGGAACCAACGATAAATCCATTTCTAAATTTTCTGGCTGAGTTGCGTGCAAATATGAGTGCCCCGAGAACTGCTTCCAAAATATGGCAAGGCATGTCCGACGCGGAAAAAATGTCGTATCGCGCGTTGGCCAGAAAAAAAATTCTCAAAAAAATTCTTAATGTTTTTCTTTACAAAAAAAATGTTGAACGCTTTTTACTGGTTGGTGCGCGGAAAGAAAACCGCAAGGCGGGTCAGTTTCAGCGATAGCACTATAGTGCGATATTTCGAAAAATATTCCACAAAGGAACCAACGGTAAACGCATTCCTAAATTTTCTGGCCGACGTGCGTGCAAATATGAGTGCCCCGAGAACTGCGGCCAGTTTATGACGCATTCATAAACCTTCTCTTCGCTGGATACCGATATACGATTATCAAAGTGTACGATGGATATACTCTCGAAAAAATGGCTACAGACAAGACTTGCCAACTACCGTATTTTATTTTGCTTATGACTTGTCAAAACAAAACGCAAGATTAAAACACTAAACATGCAAAGAACGCAACAATTCTGCAACATTTGCTCCGCCTGAGTGCGACTGCCAAGTCAGTGTTCGGTGGTCGTAGCTATAGTGAGCGCTCAGTTAGTAAAAGTACCACACCTATAGGTTAGGCACACCTCCGCTGCGACCACGGGCTGCGAGTATCACCTCCCTACTCTCTTTCTTGTCTCTGGCCGTCCGTGTTACACGAATAGGTGACATCTCCGAAGTGAAATTTTTTAAAAAAAAAATTTTTTTTTTTTATTTGAGGCCAGGGCATAGAAGATGCGATATTATGTTGAATTAGGAATCTCGTGGAATGGCGATCAGAAACCGGTGGTTTCATAAGAGTGAAACGTCTTTTATATTATTTAAGGTTAGGTTCTTACACTGCATGATAAAGGGGAACTTAAACGCAATTTCCGCAGACAAAGTGATTCAGCAAATCTAAGGCTTAGGTTTAAAAGGATGTAAAGAATTTAAAATTAAAAACATTTATTCAATATTGGAATCTATTTAGATATTTAAAATTTGTTAAAGATGTTAGGGTATTGGACAATTCGATGTAGGCCCGAATATCAACGAGACATTATTTTAAAATTATTTCTTATTGTGGCAATTGTTTTGACTTGACAACTAACATAACATTTGATTGCATTTTAAGTGTAACCACAATATTTTTTTTTCTTTGCTTTTTTTTTTTTTTTTTTTTTTTTGTTTACAAATTCAAATAATATTAGTCTACAATATTTTCATCAGTATATTTGAAGTAACATTATTGTTTTCTTTCTAGTTGTATATTTTGCTTCCTCTTCTCTCAAAAAGATTTTTTGGCATTATTTTCTAAACCATATTATGGTCAAAATAGTTTTTTATTTTTCATATGAACTTTCTTTCTTCATCAAACCATGACAACGACGACGACGACGACGACGATGCTCTTTTGGGTTTCTGTGTACTGTGTTGTTTTAGTTCAATTTTGTGAGTATATCCCTAATAAGACTGATATGATCGTCTAAGTTGGCACTTTTAGGGAGTAACACAAAAAAAAAAATTGGGTAAAAAAGAAATTGGCACGAAAATTTTGTATTTAAATTGTGTTTGGAGAAACATTGCTCGGTAGCCTCCCTAAATTTTTACACCCGATGCTAGACTTTCTTTGTTTTTTAAATTATTGGAAATAATATTTGAAGGATTCGAATTGTTGGTGTAGCACGATTTTTGGCACTTTTTTTTGGTTCGCGTAATAAATTATAGAAATTCTTAATTGCGCGCTATTATAGAAAGAAGTCCGCCCAGGCACATTATGTTGTATGAGGCATCCTTTATACATTTATGCATATATTATACTTTAAGGTTATTACAGTGTGTGAAAAGCAACCCCTGCGGCTACTTAAACATCATTTTTATAATGAGTAATAAAGCGATACCCTTTTTTTTTTGATCGATTTGTTGCTTAAGCCTACGTATCGTTCCCTTTTGCGCGTCAAATCTTTTAAAATAATCAAATATGCTGAAGCTTGACGGATGGGATCATTGTGAAAACTTCCGTCGATAGGACGTCTTACACAGGGAAACTTCATTTCATTTCATTTCACCAGGAAAATCCATTTACCTCCAATTGAAGAGAAACGCGTAAATGATGTAATGAATATGCTGATCCCGGTGTAAGACGTCCCAAGTAGCAAAAGAAAAAGTAGTATTCAATGATCCGATCTGTGAACCTTCAGTATATTTGATTATTTTTAAAAAAATTTGATGCGCGTAAAAGGAAAAGATACGAAAAATCGATAAGAACAGGGCATCATGTTATTTATTCAATATAAAAATTATTTTTTAATATTTATTAATATTAAAACTGCGCTATACTTAACGGTCAAGAGTGCTATAGGAGAATAATCAGAAAGTTTTGTTCAAAAGAAAAAATAACTTGCATATTATATAGAGTAGGAAGGAATATATTAAAAAGCAACATTTGTATGCATATCTAAAACAGTCGATAGAGTGAGACTTTGATGTTATTATCCTATGGAAATTAAGATTAGATTTTGCTTGCACACCATTGCAATACTTAAAACTTTTGATATATATTTAATTTTGGGGTTAACTGTACATGAGAGGTCATTTAAATGACCTTACTCTCTGCATGCAAGAAAAGCTGATTTCCTCTATGCTGTGCACACTACCTAAAAGTGTATTTACGTAAAATAACTTACATATCATCTATGAGTGTTCGCACGAAAGAAAAGCGTATACATATATAGAAGGTAGAAAGAAGAGTACTAGGTCACCAGGAGTAAAGCAAACCTACGAATGTGGCTTGAATGGTTACAGCAGCACTTTATTGCATTGCAATGCTTCAGCATATGCTACCAAAATAGTAAAGTGAAACTAAGTAAAAGTTAGTTAAATGGTTTCAAATTATATATATATATATATATATATAATATTGTCCATCGCTACGTTTCTTATATTATTCATTAAAACTATGACAATAATGACGACAATCTCGATGATTTATTTTAATTAAAACCTCTCACATTAAGTCGAATGATGAGATACAAACAGCATGATTGACTGGACAGGTGCCTGCTGTTAATAATCGAGGCACGCACGTTGGCCAGAAGATTTAGAAATGGATTGATTGTGCGGTTCCTTTGTGGACTGCTTTGCGAAATATCGCACTATAGTGCTATCCCTAAAACTGACCCGCCTTGGGGTTTTCCTCGCAAACCTACCCACGGGGCCGGCTTAGCGGTATTAGGTGACAAGGTGTATGCTGTATGTAGGAGGTTTTAATGGCTCATTACGGGTGGGGACTGTGGACGTTTACGATCCTGCAACAGATCAATGGTCTACCAGCAACAGCATGGAGGCAAGACGATCTACTTTAGGTGTTGCAGTACTTAATGGTTGCATTTATGCTGTGGGCGGTTACTACACAAGGCAAAGTTGAAGTGTAGAAGAAGAATATAAAGAAATGAAGAAAATAATCATCTCGAACAAATCTTAAAAGGATATAGTAAATTATTATGTACGATTTGGTAAGCGCTATGCATTTGTGTGTGTATGCATGTATGTTTATGTTATATATATGTATGACTTAGGATGTATATATATTACTATCACAAAAAGCTATTTGCTTTATTTCGTACGCCTTCTTTTATGTGTGAAGACTGTGCTTAAGTTTTTGCGACAAAGTGCCTGCAATGCTGCAGTAAAGTTTCATTAGATTTGACATCAATTTCTATTGTATTTTATGTTTTTTATGTTAAAAGACAAAGGACCGAGAGAGAGAGATAGTTAAAAGAAGAAAAATGAGAGAATACATATTTAAACGTAAAAAAACATTTGAAGTGCTGTGTGAAAAAAGTATCTCACACAAAGATTGCCTCTTTAAAAGATGTTAATATTTTTCTCATAAACATAAATTTAAAAGTTTAATGTTTGCACAATAAAGAAAGGAACTATTTGTATAAGGAGTAAGAGAAAACAAATGTTTGCTTGAGAAAAGTTTCGATGACACTCCCTCCTAAATGAACTATGTTTTGCTATAGGATTTTGAAAGGAATCGGTTGCAAAGCCTCGTTCCTTACTTGTACCTGGTCTTTAATTTATTAAAAAAAAAAAAAAAAAATTTTATAATTAACAATAAACCTTAGCAAGGAAGATACTGTACTCTAAACGATTACTCTGTCGGACTGGAATAAGCCAGTGTGGATTACTATTAAACAAAGTTTTCGATTTTCCCTTTTGCACACATTAACGGCGCTTGGCAGCTTCCTGTCAATAACGGAAAATTCTCGAACAACATTTGCAGGAAAATGCCTTTTCCCGAATTATAATACGAGGGTATCGAGGTTGCGAACCTGGATAAAGATGATGTAGCCCAAATTCGTTTACAGATTAACAATACAACCGTGTCACGGGTATTCGAACACAAAAATGATGAGTCTGATAACATAGCAAATCCTATATGGAAATTCGAACAGTGCTTTGGACAGACAGTACCCAGATATGTTAGCCGAGATAGCGAAACAACAATTGGAAAAACCCTTATCTATGCAAGTGCAGGCTTGTCCTATTTTGCTCAAAGGTGAACGGGCAAGACTTTAGCATTTTTACTTCCAGCTTTGATACATATTGAGTATCAAAGCATCCCACGGTCTGAGCGTGGTTCTCCAAATGTCCTTATTTTGGCGGACACGCGTGAATTAGCTTTACAAATAGAAAAAGAAACTAATAAGTATTCATTCCGGGGAATTAAAGCGGTTTGCATATACTGTGGCGGAAGTCGTCGTGATCAGATTCAACACGTTGAACAGGATGTTGAAGTCATTGTTTGTACGCCTGGTCGTCTAAACGATTTAATACAAGCCAAAGTAATTGATGTAACCACTGTCACATATTTGGTATTAAAGATGATGCTGACAGTATGTTGGAGATGAACCACAATACGGAAGCTCCTATTAGGTATACGTCCCGATTGTCAAATAATAATGACGAGCGCTACCTGGCCGCCTGGTCTGCATCGCTTAGCTCAAAGCTATATGAACAACCCGATACAAGTCTGTGTAGCGTCATTGAATTTAGCTGCTACCCATTCGGTTCGACAGGTAGTCTAAGTTGTCGAAGAAAGCGAAAAATTCGATATGGTCGAATCATTCGTTAAGTATTGACAGTAAAAGACCTTTTCCCGAAAATGTTGTTCGACAATTTTTCCGTTATTGACAGGAATCGAGGAAAGAAGCTGCCGCCAAGCGCCGTTATATGTGTGGAAACGCCAAAATTGAAAATTTTGTTTTGTTGTTAACTAAGTTCTCATTATTAAAGAAAAGAGATCATCTTCGATTCCCTTGGTATTTCACAAATGCTATAAACAATTTAATATTGCCCCTCAGAGCTTTGATAGAAGAGATATCACAAACACGCTTTATCTTAACTTTATATATATATATTTCTTTCACTTAATTTTACTTATTATCTGTCACGACAAGTTTAATTAGTAATTGCAATTAAGCGTATAAGTGTAATTGAACGTGTTTGAGTCTGTGGCGAAAAAATCTTAAATCTCTCAGAAAGAAATGGAAAAGTAAATAAATAATTGTCAGGGAGTTTTAATTTTAAGTAAGGCAAGAAACGCTTGAACGCCTTATATCGCTGTGCGAAGTGCTACACAGAGAGACTATCCATTTTCTCTTAGCTAAATAACAATAATGACACTTGAAATTGTATGTTAGTTGGTGCAGTAGGTCTTGCGGTCAAGTAGCCATAAGAAAACACCACTAAAAGCAAAATTGCTTATGATACACACACACACACGCACACACAGCTAGCTTACGGTGGTGCTCGAAAAATACAAAAAAGGTAAAAAAAGGAAGAAAAAGCAGAAAAGTGAAAATTATTTTTCTTCCTTTTCTTTAATCCATGCAGCGACAGACAAGAGCAGTAGTAACAACGCCTTTTTATTTTCTTATTCTGTTGGATTTATAAGCGCACTAGAAAGAAGCAACACAACGAGCGAGAATGTATATGTTGTGTGCGTGAATTTATCACCGCAACATTCAGTGAACTGAAAAAAAGAATGAAATAAAATAAAACAACAACAAGAAGAACAATTGTGTGGCTTTAGAAAAAGAAAACTTCTTATCCTTTTATTCGTTATTCGTTCCCTCTTTTTTTGCTTTATTGGTAATTTTTTATGTGTTGTTGAAATGTTTAGAATTACTTTTTAATTGTTGGATGGAAAGATTTTGCCATTTTATGGCAATGCGGTTTTGGTTAAGGATTTAGTTAAGGAAGATACTGATGACGAAATACGAAGAAATATTGAAATTTTAATATAAACAGGCTCGTCTGGTCTCTTCGAATCTTATGTTTTTTAAATATACTTTCAGAAGGTGCTCGAAATTCATCTCATACACATCGAGTACACATTGTTTTCTCTTCTCCTTGAAAATATATTTTGCTGTCAGTTAGTTTTCAAGTTTTGAATCGATAATTGAAATTTTTTAAATTAAGAGAAAAGTTTTGAATAATTTATTATGTACTTAATGGAGCCCACAATGTGCAACGATTGCAGTCTATGTGGATGTCGTTGTGTATCGTCTGCAAAGATGGCAGACCAAGCAGAAAAACCCAAAGCGCAGCCGGATGATAGACCAGAACAAAAATATAAAGCAAAACGATGTCGAAATTTCGAGAACCGCGTCGTTTACGCTAATCAGTGTGTTATATATTATATATTATATATAGGCTTTAGATTTTTATTGAAATTTTGGCAGAATTTTTTTGAATTCGATATTCATTTCATTCAGTGTGTTATATATTATATATTATATATAGGCTTTAGATTTGTATTGAAATTTTGGCAGAATTTTTTTGAATTCGATATTCATTTTGTATGTATGGAATACTGTCGCCATAATTGGGCTTATGTTCAAGAATTATTTTGGTATAATTGGTATACTTGATTCTTTTTACATACTTTAATTATAGACGTATTTATTAAAAACAGATATTTTCTATATCAGATTGGTTTTGGTACACAATACAAAATGGCTATGCACATGAAAAGGAATACTTATTCGGTGATGAAGTCTCGGATCCCCATCCGTGATTTCACCATGCTTCTAATGATATCGTTTACATTGTATTCTTAGTTAGCTGAAATTTTTAAAAGCATGTGTGCATCTGACCAAAAATCTTCAATCTTAGGTGAGTTTTTGTTGTACATGGCTGTAGGCATCCATCCACGGAGATTTATTGAAAAACATTACAAGCAAAAGATGTCTGTACTCTTGCGGAAAAAAAAATTCACTTAACACCAGCACTTAACAACCAAAAAGCATCGAAGAATTTATTCCAACAGTAGCAGAATGTGAATTTCCTATACATTTATTAGCAGGAAAATTCGCCGAGTGGTTCTTTGATCTACACAACAAAAACTCACTCAAGATTGAAGATTTTTGGTCAAATGTATATATGCTTTTAAAAATTTCAGCTAACTAAGAATACAATGTAAACGAATATCAAAATTTCGACTCTTTGGACCATTAAGGACCATTCCAATAAAACTCAAATTTACGGGTAAAATAAACAATGAGTGTCATATGAACGCATTGTAAACGTTTTCACCCATATCCTACCATAAACATTTCCCACCAATATCCCATAGCACCCTACTGTAAACACAAGTGCTGGCTGTCAATAAACCGAGGTTTCGTTAAAACATAATCTGTAAGGAACAGTCAGTCTTTTTATCAATATTAACCGCTTAAGTTCCTAAAGTAAAAATAAAATAAATTTGTTAAATAAAAATTAAAAAGCTAAAATAAAAAGTCGCGTTTAATTCAAAGAAAGAAGAACCCAAAGTAAAAACTTATTTAACTGGCGCCCGAGCAGTTTTCCAGAGAAGGAAGAACCGAGACACTGCGGACTGCGGTGGTATAAAGAAGCTTCATTGCCCAAAAGGATATAAAAACAAATTTTCCTAATTTAAAGGATTTCAAAATCAAAAGAAATTATAAACGAAAATAAATATTATAAAACTTAAAACAAAGATAAATTGATAAAATGAAAAGTTCTAACAAAAAACCAGTTTGGTTTTTTTCACTCAAATCGAATTTATCGCGTGCTGGCTGGATGGTTTTTATATCCATACAAGGCCACTTGACTTATTCTCGTTAGAAAGGCGTTTCATAGGTATTAACTTTAAGTGAGAATCCGCTGAACGGAAGAAGAGTTAATTTTATTTTATTTTCAAAAATTAATTTTATAAAAAATACATATGTCTGCGTATTTGAATAGATATTTGAGAAACAAATATATATTTCGAATATTATTCACTGAAGGCGATTACCCTGGGAAGACGATATATATATATTGACCGGAAAATGGCAGGTTGATGGAGAAAAGTAAGTGTCCGAGTGGGTTTATATTATAGACTACCGACAGACGTCAGCGTTTTCTTCATGTAAATTCTGTTAGTATAAGTGTCTCTCGGGATTTTGCTTCAGAACGACTTGTGCTACCATAAGAAGGTTCACTGAATATATTCGCTTGCCGATCTACACACTAAATAAAAGCAACAATTCATCATTAAGTATAAAGTTCACGTTCCCGCAAAATGGCTGAAGTTAAGAAAGTAGAAAGTAAAAATAAAAGAAAATTTTTACTTGATTTATCCTTTAGTCATTAAAACTTTCAACGTTAGAAAGTTCTTGCGTTTTTTCTTTCAAAACATCTTTTAATCTAGTTTTCTTTCTCTTGCTTTTCATTAAGAAAAATAGTTTTTGCCCTTTAAATAAATTTCTGCTATAAATGAGTTTCTTCCTCCACCGCTCTTTTTTTTTTTAAAACAATAATGAAAAAAGGAAACGTTTCAAGGACTTTAAAAGAATTTGTTTAAAAAGTTTTTTTGTTTTATTTAGCAATGTATGCAAACTGTCTGACAAATGAAGATATAGGATAATCGTCAATTCTAATCCTCGAAAACGTGAATGGGGCGCTATAACCGCTCCGCGGTTAACTGAATTCTAGCCGTATTTTGGACATATTCACGTATCCATAACGGTAGAGAGCTTTTTTGTTGTATTCAGAATTTGTATATCACGGCACTGTTATATATAGGCATCAGAATGTCAAGAAGTTGATGTATCGATTAACCATTAACCACTTCAAGTGAAGATCAATGTGTTTGTATGATGGAAGCTTTTCTGCAATCAATATTTATTAATAGCAAATGAATTGAGAATTACACGATCGAAAACGAGAACAAAAGAAGAAACCTGGGATGAATCAAGAAAAGAGAAAAACCGATGTGTTATAGCTCCCTCGCCGAAACAGATGTGTCGCCACCTCTCTTGACTAAAGTACAATGTAATTGTACTTTAAACCATCCGTATTATGGTAATCTCTTCCAAATTGTATGCTCGAATTCGAATGCACACACTACATGGGGCTAACAGCAATGAATCATACATTCAGTATTTGAATTAAAAATTTCATAGCTGCTCTAAAAGTAGCCTTGACTCTCTTTTATCGTAGCCATCGAGAAAATTTCAAAAACTTCATTGAAAATAATCGGTCGTGACTACGTAGCCCTGCGAATAAAATCAATCGTCGATAAGCTTATCGTGATCGCCATCTCACTTGCATTCACATTTGTCGCAATGAATGCCACATTCCCTAATGAATCAATTCTTGAGGACAATGATGTGAAGAGAGCATACAACACTGTAAACAAACGATACAAACGCGAACTACCACAACTTCATCGACCATGTTTGATTGCCAACGCAAAATGTGGATTTCTACATAAACGCATCGAGCGCTTATTCTCACATGGGTCCCTTCTCAGGCAGACATTAATATGCGGTAGTAAAAAAGTGAATTAAAACCGATATATCAATCGAATAATTTTTAAGAATCGAAATTTAGACAAATAAGATTCGACTCGGCGGCCACTATTTAATCATATTTGTGACACTGCCCGCCCATAAATGTTAATGTTCCTCATGTATTTGGTTAGTTTTTATGATAGCAAAATGTAAATGAATATTATGAAGTCAATATTCCTTCTAGAGCAATTAACAAGCTGCGCCTACTACTTATTACTTTTGAGAAATTACGTTCCGAGACTTCATATTCATTATAAGATTCCCCGTCAAGTCGCGTCATAGTTTGAATTATTTTCTGTGCCTTTTATATTATAATTATGTTTTTGTTTCTTTTTTTTTTTTTTTGTTTTTCTTAATGTCATTTTGTCACTTTGAGAGTTTGTCAAAATATTCTAATTTGTAAAAAAAGATAAAGAAAAAACATAACTACTTACACAACTACTTAATGCATACATATACGCAGCATATATATATATATAACTACTGAACTATTTCAAACTTACACTATAATAATAAAACTGATACGCATTCAATACATACATACCGACGACACGATGTTTACATATTAAACTCTCACGATTATTTTGTCATTCATGATTTTCTATCACCGTTCACACGATGTGAAGACAATGCAATTTACATCGTAGGCAGGCAGGCAGTCTCTTAATGAAATGGTGCGTATTGTTGTTGACGTTGTAGCAATGTTTGTCACCATAAGCTGAATTTTCTCGCACTCGGCGCCAGTTGTTTTGTATCAGCGACAACAATAGAGGGAGCAGCAGGCGATGACGATGACGTTGAAGATAATGTTTTCACGGTTTGCGTATGCATTATGCGTTGTTGTTGTTGTTGTTGTTGTTGTTGCGGTGGTGTCGTATGATCATCCCCCATAGAAGTTTGTGTGATTGAATTAATCGTGAGGTCTCGTCTTGATTGTTTTTGTTTGGCTAAATTTAATAGTTCCATAGGCAATAATTCACTGTTGAGGGCACACGCTATTTGTCCCGAATCGGGTGTCATTTCAATATAAAATGATTCATCATCTAAAATGGCCGAGGAAGAAGCTGATATACTGCTTGCTGCACTGGAACTGGTGCTTTGAGAATTTACCGAGCATCTGCTATTACGAGTCGTCAAAGTGCTATTGTTCCAATGCTGCTGACTTTTTGTACTAATGTTTGTCGTAGCGCTAGTTCTCACTATTGGTATGACTTCGGTAGCTGAGGTTTTTTGCAATTCCCTAACATGCAAATTATGCAGGGGTGAGCTATAAGGCGGTTGTTGACGCGTACTGTGATGCCATTTTTGTACGCCTTCCTGGTAGCTTAGAAAACTATGCGAATCGTCTTCCATAGAAGAGTTGTGGCGTTGATGGGGACGCAATTGGGCAGTGGCAGAGGTCGCGGAGATGTGTCGCCGCCACGGGATATCGCAGCGATACACATGCATTAGTCCTAACAAAAGTACAACAAATAAACCCAATGACATCAACAACACTAGGCCGGAATGAGAATTTCTTTTATCCGACTTTCGTATATCTAACCAATGCTCTGTTTTCGAAATTTTTACATCCTGCTGCTGTCTTTGTTGTTGTTGTTGTTGTTGCTGCTGCTGCTGCTGCTGCTGATGTTGCTGTTGTTGGTGTTGCAGTAATTGTTTCATTATCATATCATGTTCGTGCTGAAAGGTATGCGGCTCATGTATAGCCTTAGCTCCTTTTTGGTATAGTGGTGTATTAACCGTGCTGTGTTTATGGCCATGGCTTTCTTTTGTTTCTTTAGGCCTTAATTCTTGAAAATTCATGTTATCGAAAGTCTTTGCTATGACTTCATTATCTTTATTTGTTAGAAAGCGTATGTGACTGTCGTTCATGCTGTTTGGTTGTGATAGTCATTTTCTTCATCATCAATGAGGGTTTCTTTGCTTTATTGATGGTAACTTCTGTTGAATTCGATTTTATGGCTTGAATAGTCGTCTTAACCGTTGCCAAACTCATTTCGGAATCAGATTGTTCGTTATCTCGTAAGGGTTTAGTTAGTTGGCTTTTATCCAGGAACATATTTAAATGATGTTGTTCTCGACGGCCATCAGCGTAAGCACCGTTACCCTTAATATATTTGGTTATCTCTTTGGTCTCAATGGTTGGTGCTGCTTTGGTCATTGGTTTTTTTTTGGTTAATATTAGCTCATCTGCTTCTACCATTAGATTTTCTCCTTTATGCATTAGCAGTGGTGTGCCTATCAAATGTCTATCTCTAACCTGTAATTGTAAAGGTTCATGCTTGTGACGCTGTTGTTGTTGGTGTTGTTGCTGCTGCTGCTGTATTGTAGATGTCATTGGTGTCGACGTTGTTGTTATGGCCTGTCTTCCTATTGTTGTTGTTGGCAATATACCAATTTTTTCTTCATTTTTCACTTCATTCTGTTGTTGCTGCTTTACATGCTGCGATTCAACGGAAATGCACTCTAAAGAAGAAGCATAAAAGCAAAGCAAAAGATAACGTAACTGGAAAAACACATGCTTTTAAAAATTTAATTTTATTACATCTAAGTAAAAATTTATGAAACTGCTTTGTTGGATACATGCAGAAGATCAGAAATAGTAGCGTCTATAGTAAAGGTTAACTTTGAGGTTATTTCTGCACATCTTTAAGTACTGCTTGCAAGTCGCTTTAATTGCAAATATTCGCGGCATTTCTAAACTATTTTGAGATCTTAAGACGACTGGTTCGCAAAAACATTAGCATAACTTATTCCAAGCAAGATTTCTTTTCTTCCCCTACGTCTTGCTTGAAATTTACTGGTGGCTGGCTACAAGGTGAAAATTTACTATTTTGAAAATCACTTACTTAAAAAAAACTTTCGTTGAATTCAAAAATAATTTCATTGAATTAACTAATACTACTGTTGCATTAAAAGCAAGTTAATATTTCCACAGATGTATTAACGAAAACAGAAAAAGAAAAATCAGAAAATTCATTATTCATTTCTTTTTCTGAGATAAATATATTTGTCGGTCGATTACACATTGTCTTGCCAATCAGACAAAAATTATAAGTGCCATATTTCAATTTCCCCCTAATCTGTGCGACTGTAGTGCAATGCCTCCGAACAAGTAGTACACGTGGAACAAGTTCGGATACAACTACTCCTTCTTCTCGTACAATAAAGAGCAATCGAAATTTTTGAATAACAGCATCTTTGCAAGGTCAGTCAGCAAAGTCAGTTCAGTCAGTTTGGGGAGCTTAATGCTTTTCTTAGTGATAAGTGCAAAGAAAGTATTCTTAAAAATAAAAAGAAACTATATTCGTTATATTATTTTGGTATTGTGAACTGAATGGTATTCTTTCTACAATATCTGTTTCTCAATCTATTTCTGGATCTTTATTAAGTAAATTCGCATGAGGTCGAATTGCGTTTCAATAGTTTTATCCGCGTTCTCTTTTTTATAAAAACCGTTGCACAAAATTAAGCATAATAATTTTCCTAAGAAAAGAGTATATTTTTAGGTGCAGAATTATTTCTTTATAGAAACAGTTGCATAAATTTAAGCATAATAATTTTACTAAGAAAAGAGTATATTTTTAGGCGCAGAAAAACATGGATTTATTTCTTTATAGAAACAGTTGCGCATAAATTTAAGCATAATAATTTTACTAAGAAAAGAGTATATTTTTAGGTGCAAAAAAAAAAACAATTTATTTCTGTTTGCCTTATTGCACAGAATTTACTTTTGAATGCTGAATGCAATCCTGAATGCAATCGTCGTAACGCATCTATATTTAAAAACTCTTTTTCGCACATTTTATTTTTGGTTGGCGGTCTCTCAAAACCTAAAAGTTGCCCGTTTGATATGTTAAAGGTCGCATTTATATTAACCCATATTTCGTTGCCATTGTGACATCTTTGGCGTATCAACGTCCTTTTTAAAATAGCTGTCATTCAAATTTCAACCGTATATGGTTTAAGTGAAATCCGCTTAAATCAATTTTATTTATTGTTTACATATATAAATGCATTGCGTATGTATATGTATTCTTATATTTCTGTGGCACATATAACGCTAAAAATACAAATTGCATTTAAACTTCATGTACTTACCACCGACGTCATTCGAGTTTGATTGCATACATTTAACAACAGCATTGACATCATTTTCAACAAACGCACGATCACTGCTATTGTGTTTCTTCTTGTACTTTATCATCATGTCCTCGACATTCGTTATGGTGGTTGCCATCGGCGTTGTTGTTGTTGCTGTTGTCGTTGTTATTGCTGTTTTGTTCCACTTTACTGGCAATGTATTAGTTTCATGAGATGCTATTGACGTTGATGACGATGATGATGACGATGATGATGATGATGTGACAATCATTATTTTGTTGTTGCTATTGTTAGTAGTCGTAGAATTGCCATTGGCTTTTCTATTGTTATTGTTATTGTTATTGCTATTGCTGTTGTTGTTGTTGCTGTTGCTGTTGCTGTTTGATATTAAATCTTTATTGTTAAGTGCCTGCATATATGAAGCTAATACAATATTAACGCTGTTGTTGTAGTTGCTGTGATTTTCATTTTTATTTTTATTGCTAATGGACATATTAACGTTGTGGGTGTTGGTTTCGGTGTTCGCCGGGTTATTACGGTTATATATATTTGTGGATCCTAAGGTTAAATTTAATGCTTTTAACTCGAAATTCATATCTGTTCGCGGTACCCGAGTGATAGAAGCACTTGTAGTTGTACTTGCTATAGTAAACGTTGTTGTTTTGTTTGCGGTTTTGAATTTTAAAGAATTTATGACCTTTGGTTGAGTTGGTGCTGGTGCTGGGGCTGGTGATGATGCTGATGCTGATGCTGGTGGTGCTGATATTGTTATTGCGGATTTTTTGGATGAAATAATTGCTGTTGCAGCTGTTGTTGTTGTTGGCAACTCTGATAAATTTGCTGCCATTTGTTTTTCAGTCAAAGTTTTATTGTGATTGGCACGCCGTTCAGCTCGCACTGTATTCGGTATGTCTTCCGTTAATGCAGCTGCTGCAGTAGCAGCAGCATCCAACTGGTCTCTGGTTGCTGCCAGTATTGGAATTTCCGTAATT
>CCAG010013580.1:0-21057 GCA_001077435.1 Glossina morsitans morsitans | reverse complement strand
ATATCCTTTGAGGTGCACGCTTTGGCGATTGCGGCACTGGGAGCAGTCGCTATGAATGCTTGTTTGTTTGTTAAACGTTTGTTAGTTGTCAGGGCAATAATTGGTAATATTTAGCATTTGCATTTCAGATCGTTACAGTCTCTACCATTAATAAATGTGTTTTATCATTATGTATGTTTAATAACACACAGATCTATGCACATATATATAAATATATATATATATATATATATATATAATTATATACATATATATACCTATATACGCACACATAGATAAATATTATTATTATGCGATTGCACAATAGATTGTTAATCAAATTACGTATGCATGTGAAATGAGACGGGGGTGCGTTGACGTATATAGCATAAGAAAACCAATAACTGAACAAACTATTTTTAAACAGATTTTAATTGTTTGATTATTCCTTTCTCTTCTATGCATCCTTCTTATATGTTTGTATGGTTTACAAATTGTTAAAATGCTAATATCGACGAATGCTATATATATATATATATATATATATGTGCGTACATATATTTATTAAAAATATAATAAGCAAGCGTTGGAAGTTGTTTTGGTTCACTTAACTAAACACACATACTAACCACTAATGCAAAGCATCTTAAAGCGCTAATATGAAAACTATGTACCCTTGGCCTCGATTTTGCGTACTCACAATTTTGTAGAAAATTTTGCTTACAATACTTCGACCACTTTATGATCTTATTTATAATATATGCCAAGTTTCAGCTTTCTCTGTGATCCTCTGCAGATGTAAGAACATCGGCAATACGCGGACGCACAGACAGATTAAATGCTTGTAGTTTGCCGTTTGTAGTTTACGTTTAATTCCGCGGTAAACATTTCTAAAGAAAATCTTATTAATTTATCTCAATCCTTCGCTAAATGTCACTCACCGTATGCTGTTTGACTAGTGAGCAGTTTGAGTAGTCACTACTACTTGATCAACAGGAGAAGCATTATTGAGGTCGAAACTTCCCTTACAAAATTGCAAAAATCATTTCCCGTAGGGCCGGGCATATCTTTTTGTGATCGAGTGAGAGATTTTCGTTCTCATATACTTTACACAAATGTTTAGGTCCGTGTAATAAGTTTTTCAATATGTTCACTATTAGCAAGATATTCAATGGCTTAGTCATTTGATTTATCAATCCCAATCTACCTCTTTGGGATTTACGAAGTCTTCCCTGAAGCATCTCGGTCCCGCACATTGCAAGGCTTAGATTGTCATTAGCGACTGATGTGTATGCAACAATCTTGATTGTCGGCATAACATGGGCTGTTGAGACAAAGTTACAGGAATTCATTTCTACAGTAGATTTTGCACAGGAATAAAAAAGATCGATGTGCTAATCCAATCTTCTTACAAGACTACATGGTTTTTCTAGCACGTTCAGCTTTTTCTCTGGTTTCCCTGGACTTGTACGCATACTCCAGGAATACTTTTCTGTCTTTAACCCCTTTGCCTCTGGAATAGCGTAAATGTAAAGCGAGGGTCTTTCAGTTGTTGTTAATTTTTGTCCCATGGAAGATGAGCGTACAAACTGTTACTCGTTCTTTCCCTTCTCCTTTCTTTGTAATCTCTCCCAGCCATCACCATACTGGTACGTTATTCACATATATATTCTTTTCTGCCTACAATTCCCATTTAAACGAATTAAGCGGCAGTTTTAAGACTAAAGGTTTAAACCAGGACATTATAGAGAGAAGAACACCGATCAGAAGCAACAGTAAGGTTCAAAGTAAACAGTTTACAATATTTTCAGGTTTAAAGCACTGACAAGCAAACATAAATGTAAGTAGCAACCAGCTACAACAATGTATGGCCGATCGCATTAAGATTCGAGCCTGCAAACATTGACTTAGCAAGAGCGATGTGATAACCTGGATGCAGTTTCCACATCAAGCGTAATGTTCAACGCCAAAAAAAAGGCTTCATAGAAATAAAAAGAAAAACTACAATTTTTTTTATCGCTTATGTCGATTGTAAGTCCGTACAGATCATGAAGAATTCCATGGCCTTCCACTACTCGGCCAAGGGCAACGAATTTGTGCCATCTCGGCAGTAGGCAAAAGAAAAAAGATTTATTCACAGAGTCAGAAACAGACTGAGTAATGTTCGCAAATTTATTTTTCATTCGAAAAATCCATTATGATCTATATCTGTCTGTCTATATTCAACATATATCTCACTATTAATAAATTATGATTTTTCTGCATAACTTTTTCATTGTAACAAATTTGTTTGCCATAGTTTGATATTTGTGTTTACATACATACATATATTTATTGCTTTACAATGACTCCAGGCGATCTTCTTCAAACATGGCTTCTCTTATACAATTTAATTCTAATTATCAAATCTATTATAATTAGCGTACTGTTCGTGAAGTCAATTAAAATATCACTAAAGTATTATAATGTAGTCCGTTTAACCCGATCGTAATGAGATCAAGTTTAGACGTAAATAACAGAAATAATTGAAGAGAATTTATTAGTTCTTTTTATTCTATTCCTTACGACCTGATTAATTAAAGATTAATTTATTGCCAAAATCGGTTTTTGTTAATTAACATCAGAGAAAAGAAAAAAAAAAACTAGAAGTAAAGAAATTAATTTTACTTGTGGTCATTACCGCAATTTATTCTTTTTTAAAGATTTTTATCCTTTAAATCACTTGTGCCGGCGCCTGCAAGAAATAGAACATTTCAAGATAGCCAAGGCTTTTATGACACGAAACGATTTTCAGAATTTACATAAAACAATAAATTCGAACTTTCATTATTTTAGGACGAAATTACTCCAGACAGGAGCATCACATTAACGTATTACTTACGCTCCTTCCAATTATATGTCCGCCCAAGAGAGATCCTTATATGGCACCAAATTAGTTATTTGATATATAAGTTTGTTGTGTTGAAAATGGACCGCATTGATCTATGTATTCGACTGGCTCTTGTATGAGACGTTATCAAAAAGCCGTAAAATTCCTAACTGTTATTGATCATTTAACGTGGGTTGTGCTAGATGGTATTGTCTAAAGTTGTTAATTGCCGCTCTTGTTCGTCTCAAGTACTTCTACTTACTTCGCTTACTGTCAATCGTGGCAAATATAAAGCGTCCACTAATTCCTCAGGACATAAGCCATTTTTTTTTTTGAACAGCTCCTACGGATGCCAACCTGAACGGTCTACGAGCCGAAAAATGATGTCAGCCCATTTTATATCCTATGTTAGCTTGTTTGATGTTAACAGTTACGAAATATGTACTTAACGGCTATTATTTCAAAGCATAAATCAAAGGACAAACGATGCGACTTTAACCTTCTTAACTGAAATATGATCTCAGCACTCAGGTATTGTTGGAATTTTCATTGAGATTTTCATTTGTTATAATATTAAATTATATGAAATGTCAGAGGAAGTCCTCTGTATCATTAAAACTGTTTCCTGTGTTCTCGAAGTATTCCAATTTTACTATGACGAGCGGTTAATAGTTAAGATTTTATTCTAAATTTGGTGAATCGAAATCGATATCCATTGTACCTTGTCAGCGGTGATGAAGAGATTGCTTAATAATTTTTTTTGTTACGGAGATAAAGGGATTAGTATTAGGCTGCAAATGCTTTCGGCGAAGTTTTTTATTTTTTATTTTAATATGACCAGTCGGCCAAGGGATGTCTTGTATATGTATAACCCAGTGACGGCTAGAAAGCGGTGAAGAAAGAGAGAGAGAGAAATAGAAGGAAAGTTTGCAGCCTTGTGGATGTGGGCCGGACAGAGTACTTACCCTAATTACAACCCTATAATCAAACTGAACTGATACATGATTTCCCGACTTGATATTCGCGATTTTTATCCATTTGCAAATATGGCAATGAAGGACTTCTTGTGTCTTCTTCTGGCATTAAAGGCTTGTAGAAAAGCGATTATGTTCACTTTTAGCTTACGAGATGACGTGTTCACACATTTGTCCCTATTTCCTTTGATGGGTTAATTTTTCAAGATTCGCTCTATGTTAATACACAAATCAGGCAAACCTTTTCTTACAGTTCGTAGACACAGCTCGGACATGTTTGTCGCAACGATGTACTCACATGGCGACTTTTCAAAATAAGCCGTTATATGGGAAGTGGTCGATAAAATAGTCTGATCCGTACCAAGCAAGAGCTTAAAAGGTATGTCTAGCTCAAGTCCTACAGGTGTTATATATCACCGCACAAACTTAAAATGTCTTTGTACGGTATAAAAAAATGAAATGATGCCGACTCTCGCAGCTTTTTTCCTTTTTATGAAGGTCTATTCTAACGCTAGGCGTGTTAAGGCAGATCAAAGAATATTGAATCTTCCTTATAGTGCAAGACGTATATGGTAATAAACCACGAATGTCATAAGACTTGCAGCAGTTTAAAGGTTAAGTTTGCTAAAATTGTTAGCCATTTCTCATGAGATTTTATGTTTTTTTTCGCTTTTTCATTATCTTTTTTCTCTCAAGCGTGTGTGCGTTAAGGCCTCTCGTTAATACTTTCATTTGTGTTGTGTTAGATTATTGCCCATAGATGCAACTGACAACAAGCTTAAAAGAATTTTTCGATATTTAAAATTGTTTTAAAAAAAAAAAAATTCCTTGGCTGTCATTTATCGAAGACGCAATCTGCACGAAAAATGTCCCCCATCGTTAGCGAAAACAAATTTATTTATCAAAAAGAAATAGTCTTTCACTCCCTATACAAGAACTGAAATGCTTGTTATTGTACGCTGCCTAGATGGATGACGCTTTGATCGTCGGCTTCTTCAGTGAATTTTTTTATAAAATTCCAGATACTGCCAACACTGAAAACATAACAATTATAAACAACCACTTTATTATATAACTCTAATGTCACACATACTGTCAGTAATGCTCGAGTATATTTTGCACAAATAAACAGGTGGAGCAATAATAAAATGGTATGTAATATGCATAAAACTACAGTACCGTACCGTAGGTTAGGAAAAAGTCGTTTGACATACCAACAGAAATATTCTTTTGCAAAAACTCTTAGCTTTGCTGTTTTATTCGAGTAAAAGTGTTGCTGAATAGGGATTTGGGATGATCTGAAGAGCAAAGAATTATAATAAGGCAAGCAAAGGAAGCTCGATGATGAAGCCTTCACCACCTTAAACGCATGTTCCACATTGGTGTCAGTGTAAATTAACGCATGTGTGCTATAAGCTGCTGATCCCCATCATCGATTGTTAGCAACAACCGTTAACGCTGTTGAGCAGATCTTCAAACACAACATGGACGCTTTTCTACATAGTAACCTCGTTCCCCAAAACAAAATTCATACGCTGCTATTTTCCAATATTACGTAAACAATTCTAAGGTGAAAATTCCTAATAATTGATATGAGTTGGCCTAGCTACATTTCGATCCTAATCTGGAGCTGGAGACAGCAAAGTCCCAAAGGAGGGAGAAAGGTTTTTGAAGTAGGTTTTTGAAATCATAGCCAAAACTTCAACGAACGCATGGACGAATCAATTCAATTATCTCTGCCAACCAAAGCAATTCACAGGGACTGTGCGGCATACTAATACAACTTATGACCATTGGGATAAGTTTAACAAAGTTGACGCGTGCGCCTTTCCTTCTATTTTCTTTAATTGTAAGCTATTTTTTTTTACGTTTGCTTAAATTTTTGGTAAGTTTTTTTTAACTATCACGGGCACTTAGAGCATTTTGAAAATATGAATCTTTTGTTCAAGTTCTGAGCACCTCATCCTTCATTCCTGCTATAAAAGAGATCGCTCTAATTTTATGGTCTGCTTTTAGGTTAACATTTAAACCATCCGCTATAAAGCAGCTAAGTAGAGATAGCAGATATTTCAATAAAATTGAATGAACGCCTTCTATATGCAAAATGTAATTCGACTTTATCCAATATCAGGATAAAGTCCGAAGGTATTCGCTATGATTTCGTCCACAGACAGCTGCGGACATTTTCAAAACTTTTGGGATACTCTGTGACCTTCAATTACTTTTTCTGGCTGGTAAAGCCAATCACATACTAACGGTCGTTTGTCGATTATATTTCCGCTTGCTCGCACATATATTCGAAGCTAATGGACACGCACGGTTAATAGATATCACATCTGTTCGTTCCAAAACAAGTGGCACTTGTGTCAATTTCTATTACACGTATTATATTTTGAATAACATGTCGAGTAAGGAAAAGTCACCGACACTTGCAAATTCGATTATCTTTCTTTCTAACTGAAAACTCCTAAACCACGCGGTGCTTACTTTTGATCATAATCAAGCTTTTATCGTACACTCAGAGTTTAAAAATAATTTCAAATATACTCCTGGATAGAAAAGAAAAGTTATCCTATAATTGAAAGTTTGCTTCTGAATGATTGCCTAATAAAAGTAATTGACGCAGGCGAAGAGCATTTTTTAATACAGAGACCAAGGGTGGGGGTAGACTTATATAATATAACGCAGTTTTCTCAATCCCTGAACTTGTCTCCACTAGCTCTTGTGGGACAAGAACGAGTATTTTTAAACTCGTTCCATTAAACAAGATGATGAACTTTCCGATGGTTCTGGGAAGTGTTTTTAGTATATTCTTATTGGACATCAAGTACGAATTTTTGTAGTATCGTTTTCTTGTGAACGAATCTGTGATCATCTAAAGGCCTTATGAGGTCAGTTCTAGTTTACTGTCTCAGTTTCTGCTCTAGCAAAGGCTCTAACAATTTGCGGCAAAGTGACGCGTTCATCCACTCCTGACATTAGGCTGATTAAGATACGTTGAATTGATGAAGTTTCTTAAGACGTGTGCAGCTTTCATTTAAAGAACTTTACAAAATTAAAAATAAATGGCAATCTAAAGGTATCATGTTCGGACCAAAACTTCGAGTTCAAGCTTTCCCTTTCTTTCCTTCTTCTTGTTCGTCAAATGTTCATAAACAAATGACGCTAGTAATGCTGACTAATCCGTTCATTCCGAACTCATAGTTGGAGTCATTGCCACTGCTCCAATTACAATCGCCTTTCGTATTGTGAATGTAATGCCAGCAGGTTGTTGTCACCAACAACTTTTCAAGTCACTAAATTCACGACAAAGTTCTACCAGGTCTCAGTAGTCAAAGACTGCAGAACATTCCGCTTGGACTTCAATCTATTTTGCTCGCACTCTTTAGCATAACCAACGTGGTTGGAGGCACTCTTTTTTAGGGAAATTCACGGCCATTGTTTTCAGATTATTGGTTGCCATTCTACAAAGTTTTTGCAATAACTGACAGCAGGTAGTCCTCATACAACGTTTTCTTCTAATCACTAAAAATTTATAAGATAATTTTCGTGATCTTCCGTGACTTTTGACACAAGCTTCGATATTTCTCACCGTGGATACAGGGTTCGTTTTCATTAACTTCTGTTACATTTAAATTCGTATTCAAGTCATGTCGAGAAGCTCGTACCGTGCCTTATAACCTTATGTAACATTCTTAAATGTGGACCTATCTACATGCTTTAAAATTGAAATTCTTGATAAGACCAACCACTCGGGGAATCTTCGCTATACTTGTAAAATGATGATGGTTAGAAAGAAGTGGGGTGAGAGAGCGAGAAGGAGATAGGGAATGACTGTATCCTGGGAGATAGCCGCCCGATCGTATAAGCATTATGCCTACACCGATCGTGCACTCAATACACCGAAAATAATTAGTTTATGGTCTCCCGTACTGAGCATTGAACCTGGACATGCCGACTTGATAATTGTGTTTCTTAGTTACTTTACTATTCGGCGAGCCATAGATGGCATTGTTTCTCCAATAATGTTCCCCTATTATCAAGTGCGAGATATAAGTCTATTGTAACAGGAATTTCTAATTAAGCAAGCAGTCGATGAACTGATACCTATTTAGAGTCTATTTATTTTATTCCAATGGTTTTGCATATGCTGACGACATAAGTTCAAGTCTTTCGCTATAAATGCTAAATATCTGATTTTTCCTGGAATATCATATACATATATATTTTCTATAATAGACCATCATTTGAAAGACATTGCGCGGATTATTGGAAACATTGAAATTTACAAAACGAAAGCCATCTTTGTCCATTACTTTTCACAAAACAAATTAAATATGTATGTGTCGTCATGATAGAGTAAAATTGAAAGTTCATTTATCTTCTTCTTTCTTTTTATTTCTATCAGTTTCAAACACTCACTCACTAATCGTGGAGTAATGTTCGGCTTAACTTACTAAAACTCGTATATCTTGACATGTGCAATATTAAGATTACTTGAGATTGTGAGCAAAAGACTATATATTTGCACGCTATGTTCGGATATTTTCTCAAGGTAGTGGATATTTACGAATCGCCTCAAGGCGAGAATGTTTTTCTTTACCGTATTGAAATTTACGTGACATTGTTTATACCAGATGCAGAAATTAGTGATCGCTTTAATAGTCGTGGGTGATCAAAGCTGGTTTACTTCGTTTTTATTATTTATTTTATTTTATTTATTTTTTTTTTCATATTTTCTTTTTATTTATTTATTTTATATATATTCAGAAATTAGCGCTCTGAGTGGGTTTCGAGAAATGGCAAAACACAGTTTAAGTTACGTGAATCTTAATATTGATAGAAGTGCGTGGACGTTTAACCGATAATTTGCTAAAAGAAAAGAAGAAGCTGACAAAGAGAAGAATAATAAGAAAAAAAAATAAATAAAAAATCAAAAAATATATACAATGAGGTCACTTATCGCGCAACCAAACTGATTAAGTGGGATAGAAACTAATTTGCATATGGTGTCATCCGTGGTAATATATGTTATGTTTGTTTAGCTCCGCTCATTGATTATTGATCTACAAAACATTTTAAAATAGAACAAATGATCGCTTTTCGATACGATTTATGTGTTCCTGGACGAATCTTTATTTTCGTTTGTATAAACTTTACATTATATATATACTATATATATATATATATATGTAGTCTATGTATATATGTGCCTATTTTTGCTCATATGTATGTACCGCAGTTCATAACATTTGTCTTTTGCGTGCGCATTTTACGTGCATAACGCTAACCCAGCGCATTTCGGTTGTTGTTCTTGTTGATAGCGAATTTGCCGCACGTGTGATGTTTGCCACTGAAAATGGTAAACAGCTTAACTGCATTATCATCATCAATAGTAGCCGATGCATATATACACGTATTTATATATATATATACATATATATACATTCACACATCGAAATCATCGATACATATACTACGCAAAGCTAAAAGCAATCGCAAGAAACGTGAATTTCTCTCGCAATAATTCAGAATAATGCCGCCAAAAGGTGTTAAATTGAAATAACCACCTAACCGCCTCTACTGCCGCGATCGAGTGAAGAAACCTTGCAACTTACTCTCATAGTGTGGATGGATGTTGTTGCTGTCGCGTTATTTGTTGTATGTATGTGTGTGTGTGTGCGCGTGTGTGTGTGTGTGTGTGTGTGTGTGTGCGCATGTGTTTAACGTACTGTTGTGCGCGCTGCAGTTGTTGCACACAACTGATTTTACTGTTGCTGTTGTTGTGATGGTAATGTAATGGTGATGTGATGACGATGTTGGTGGTGGTGGTGGTGGTGGTGGTGCTGCTGCTGCTGCTGATGCTGGTGATGATGATAGCCATTGGTAGTAGTGGTGTAGTTTGTGCGCTTCGCACTATATGTTTAACAAATAACAATTGTACACGCGGTTGAAATCGATTGGGTCAGGCAATCACTGATCGAACATTTCGATAAGTTCAACACAAATATTCGAATTCTAACAAATGATTTGGTCTCCTGGGCGAATGGTTTTCCATGCATAAACACAATGGTAGCGCGCGTATCAATGGTTAAGGGCGCAAATCGTCTTTCATGTAACTATCGATACTTCGGCTTGTTGATGCGTGTTTCGGTGTGCTTCTGGTCATGAATGGAACAACACATGAATAGTCGGCAAAGGTCCACCGACATATGGTCGAAACGAAAATACATTTCTTACACAAATCTCAGAAAGAAAGACAAAAGCTTCCTTCTCTGTCACCATAGCAGTGTCACGTTCTCTATAAGCTGTATAAAGCCAAAAATTTAAATTGACACTTGCTCGCCTTTAAATGTACACATGTACGTAAGATAAACGCATACATACGAACGCGAATGCGCAATACATACACAAAGCGAATGCTTTTTTTTTTCGTACAAACACAATCATGTTACATACCATATAAATGAACATTAGTTCTGTAAATTCGTTTTTGAATTCATTTACCGCCGGCAAACATATGTTTATATGTGTATGTGTGCGGTAGTGTTAAATCACGCTTTAACCACTGTGTTGACAGTGATGCGTATCGCTGCTTCTTCTACTACGAGGATCGTTTACGAATTACATTAGCAATTAAACGAACATATCAATGGCGCCACTTGCATAATATTTCACGCTTTCATTGTGATCCTTGCGTGCGCATTTTACTTTAGAAAAATTCATTTTAATCGATTTCTGCCCATATAATCGTTATGCGTCACCGTGTATTTATATAAATATTAGCGTCAACCGAATTGTACGCGCAATTCCAATGGTTCCAAAAAAGTCAAAGAAAAAGAAAAGTACAAATTTTTATTTATGAAAAAAAAAAAAAAAAACATGACAGATATGAAAAAATCTTCACACTATGAGCAGACAAAAGAAAAAATATTATGTATATGTCAATAATTTGAAATGCATGCGTGAACTTAACAATGCATTAAATCAACTCGAAGTCGTCAACAATCAGGTTGTTGCTCGGGTCAGAAAGGGTTGTGTTGATCGTGAAACAGATCTGCTTGAAATGACTTGACCAAGTTGTTAGAATTTGCAGGACTTTGATCCTTTTAGATCATATTGCGTCCATTCTCACAAATATGAAACTGTTCTGTATTACTACAAAGGCTGGTGGATGCTAAGGCATGTATCTTGAAGAAAGAAAGGAAGAGCGATTTTAGCAGCATACTTGTTAGTGTACGAATGCAAATACTATTAAGTTTGTTTACTTCTTCATCATATGCTATCAAAATGAAAACAATGACTTAAGCTGATGATATCCCCTCGTCCCTATTGTTTAAAAGCTTTACGCTTGAAATCGGTTGCGAACGATCAAAAAATTGTTGTTTTGTTACTTGATTGGAATTATATTTTGTGACAAATTTTCGTAATTTTTAATACAATGTTTTTAGTAACACTATTGCCTCCCCGTTTGCTCCCACATTCACAAAAATTTGAAGATTTCTGCGTTATATTAATAAAGAAAATTCCTTTTTTCGCTGTTCTCGCTATTGATAGAAAGACTCACACAACAACTGTATGCTTCCACTTCTGCAATACGCTTTAGATCTTTCACAATTCCAAACTTTCCATAATTTAAATTCGGATTCATCGGGCTTAACTTCTAAGCAGTTTTACGCTCTATTTAACTCTCTATTCAGAGTTCTTTGCAATTCTCTCTCGTGGTACTTATTTACTTTCGGTCTCATGGTTATATTTAATTTTAGATGGAATTTACCACTCGCTTAGTGGTGCACTAGCAAGCAACATGACTCTTTGAAATTGTCGTCTAGCAATCATTAGCATTACATGGGCGTAGTACCCTCTTTGGGTAAATTGCCTCAATTAAAAAGGTCTTGAATCGCTAATTTCTCATCCTAGAATTGAATCTTTACCTACCTTTACTTTGCTCTGTCTCCTTTTCCTTCTCTTGCTCCCCTTCTCACTCCCTTGAATTGCCACAGGATTACTTATCAAAAATATTGAACCAAGCATTTGCAAAACCTAAAGGATGAAAGCTTTTTTTTTATAAAGTAAAGGCTGATTTTCACAGACAAACACGTCACACTAATGGAAATTTCTTTTTAGAATAGTAGAACTGTTTAACGTTGGCCAAGTCGAACCAGAAGCAACCTACAATGTAAACTTTTAAATTTCTTTAAGTAGTTCAGCTATAAATGAAAAAAAAGTTGTGCGTGCTTTGATTGAAAATATCTTTGATTTTGCTGAAAAATGAACGGGAAAAAATACCTTAACGGATAACAGTAAAACGTAAACAGATAAAATGATGAAGTAAATTATGAGCGAAACTCTCGAAATTATGCTACATTTAATATTATGAATGTAGTGTGCACAGATTGTAAGTAAAAATGTGTTATTTTTACTTAATGTAATTTCTTTCATTTTCGCTTTTTAATTAATCCGGCATTCCGATCATATGTTTATGATTTATGAACTTGACAATGCCGCTTAATTACAGGCATTACCAGAAGCAAATATTTGACACAACAAAATGTCGTCAACAAAACTGATCATGTCAGCATAACTTCGTGCTTCTGTTGATGCGTAAAGTATTGTAATTGATAAAAATCATGTAAATATAAAATAAGATAATTAAAAGTTAGCAGCGAGAAAAAGATGAGCACTATAGACACCTAAATAGCCATATACTGTGGTCATGCGTCACCTCTCGACAAATGATGAGCTAGAGTATGCATATAATTGTCTTTCAAAGCTTTTCAATTGGTTCAGCAAAACTAAAAACTGTGTTTTAGTTGCAAGATTTGGTCTTTTTTCGATAAACTGAAATGCATGATAACATCCTGAAAGCCATACCCTAACGGATGTGCGTCGTTCGCAGAATTTAAAGGAAAAATTTACTGCAGATTAAAAAAAGCACTTTTTTTTGCATTCGCTTAATAGATAATTGCTTCTTAGGATATATGTGTGTGTATGATTCTTAGAATATATGGAAAAAATTTATTACCTAAAAAGAATTTGTTTGGATAAATTAATTTAAAAATTATTTATTGACAAATTATTGCCTTTTTTGATAGAAAATTGAAAATTTTTAACATTTTAACTCAAATACTTGTCAGTCACACAATCGCAACCATGTTTTAAAAAGCTTTTTTATGCAGCTGGAGTTGTTCTTCTGTCGTATGACAACCGCGAAAACAAACTTGATTCGTCATATAAAACAGTCGCAATCAAAAAAAAAAATTCGCTCCGAAGTCGACCTGCTGGATACTCAAGGATCTCCACATCACATGTGCAAAAGAAATGGAGGCTATAAGAAGACGTTGTAAAGCATGTTATGGAGCAGCGGCTCCATTCACTAGCCGAAAAGCAGAAAATCCGAATGCCGATGCAGACTGCCGCACAGTGGTGGTTGGTTGATGACTTGGAGAATGTCATGACTATCTCTCACTCTTCAATATGTTCAACTTGCCGCAGACACGTCAACATTGACTTATCGAAACTCTAGTTCTGTGAGGAATCTCTCAACAGAAAACCCTACATTCATTAACGACCACGGATTTTAGTATGAGAAAGATTTGTAGGTTGAAGAAATATAAGCAAAATAAGCGTAGCTCCTAATTTCACATATAGTGCTTGCTATCGTGGAATTACCTGTATAGACGGTGTCCCCCGCTTCACACAGTTGCTGCAAGCCGAAACTTTTTATTTTTGTATTCAAACTGAACTCGCATATAGAATAACATAAAAAAACCCTCTGTTACATCGAAACCCGTGTAAACCGGGAGATGCTTGCAGTTTATTTGTCCTTGACAGTAGTGAACTCAAAATTGCAATGAAAATTGACAACCTTGTTTTGACTCAACGAACTTGATCACGAAAATCATTGATATGAAATTTCTTACGTATATTTATCAGAACATTCTCAAATTTCAGGAAAATGCTTTATATATATTTATATATATAGATAGATATATTATATTTGTATTTAAATGATTAATTGGAAATTTTATTTCTTTAGGCATATGAACTGTCGACGTTGACGGGAACCCAAGTAATGCTGTTAGTTGCCTCGGAAACAGGACATGTTTATACGTTTGCGACGCGTAAACTTCAACCTATGATTACGTCAGAAGCTGGTAAGCAGCTCATTCAAACCTGTCTGAATTCACCAGATCCGCCCAGCGTCGGTGGCGGCGATCAGCGTATGTCTGCGACTGGATTCGAAGAAACCGAACTCAGTTACAACATTGCCGATGAGGACTCAAAAGTAAGACAATTAATTTATGGTCATCATGGTCACGCTCATCTCGGTCATCCGCAAGCCCCTGCCTCGCATTACGGTCTAGATCAAAGTATAATGCAATCGCCATATAGCGGCGGTCAACCGTCACCATTATCCCATTCGCAGGCTTATGCAGCACATGGGCATCCCCATCATTCCCATGTGCCGCATGTGCCTCATTCCACACACTCTCATATGTCCCATACGCATACGCAGCGGTAAGATACATGCATACATAAATACACATAGATACATAAATACATACGCATACATATGCACGCACACACATGCACATGCACATGCACATGCACATGCACGCACAATAGAAAATGTAGGCTACACCAAACTTAGGATAATTACGCCAGTTAGTTCATCAACACACAAGTACATGGAAGAGCGAATAAAACAGACATTCCGTTCGCGCCAATCAAGTCACTTAGTCGCAATGACTCTGTCCTCGAATAACTTCCATTGAAATGTAGTACATTGTAGATATGAAAATACGTGTAACGATACGATCGATGATCTCGGTAACAAACGCATGTCGTCACGTCGTTTTTGTTTTTTTCTCGCATAAAACAGAGAACAAACAATTAGCAAACATTTAATTTTATTTTTTGTTTTGTTTTATTTGATGATTATAAAGAAAGAAAAAACAACATACAAACAAACGTAAATACATAGTTAGTTTTATATCAACCATAGAAAATAATACAATGTTACAAGCTGAACTAGTCATTTTTTTTTTTGAAGCTATCACGTAAAAAATACATACACATGCGTATGATGCGCATATATCATAAATGTATGTATGTATATGATTATGTATATGCAAACATATGTACATACATAGAGAACTTAACTTAACCTAATGGAATGAAATGAGAAAACCGCACCGTGCCATATTTTACGACGCAATACGTAACTCTTCACCTGTCATTTGTACCTTAGGAATTAAAACTCATCAAAACTCGGAAAGTAATTCAAGCTCCACGAAAAATAATGTGCCATTTTGATAGACCTCTTTTTTTTTCTCATACGCAGGCTAATTCACACACACAAACACACATACACTCGCGTATATATATATATATATATATATATATATATATATATATATATATATGCACATAAACGCACCCGCACTTAAATATTGAGAGCATTTTCTCAGAGAACCCTAGACACGAAGCTTTGCTTATAATATCGAAACGCGATTGAATCGAAATTATTCTAATGTGCCATTTATCTCTTCATCTAATTTTTTTTTTTGTTTTTTTTTTTTCCTTTTGCTAAATAATTTTGTTAAATAATTTAAGTACACAACCAAAATTTATGTGCAATAACGAAACTCACATGTGCCTTTACCATTACTCCCAGTGACCGTGACCAACCCTTCCAACACATGTCAACAAAGGTTCTTATATATTTATACCCACCAACCGATTGTAAGAGTATATCAATTTGATTCGTCTGTCTCTGAGGTTAGTGTATATGTTGCAAAGTGTTCTAAAGGACTCTTTATATACTTTGTCCATCAATGTAAAAACACCTCTTCGTCCGTTTGATCGAGCGATATTAAGGTGTTCCTTAAAATTTTCATTGCTCCGAAAATAAAGCGAAAAAGTCGAAACGGCA
Source organism: Glossina morsitans morsitans (assembly GCA_001077435.1). Classification (NCBI taxonomy): domain Eukaryota; kingdom Metazoa; phylum Arthropoda; class Insecta; order Diptera; family Glossinidae; genus Glossina; species Glossina morsitans. The sequence continues at coordinate 5,297 of CCAG010013580.1, read as the reverse complement.
GTGAGCAAGTGGGAATTTTAAACAAAGTTCTCAAGTTAGTTGCCCGTCAACAGATCTGGAAAACCCAAAACTGATAAGAATATCTACGAAAAATCTTCCTTCATACATTCAATATTTACAATGTGTAAAATATTTTCGGACAAACAGATTCATTGAAGTAATAAAAAATTGCTTAACACAAGAGACTGGATTAAAAAAATTTCGACATAAATAAAAAAATATGCTTCGGCAATATTCGAATTTTTATTATCACTAAACTCTATGTGATCGGTTCAGATGTATGCCCACAATTAACAAACTGTTTTCAAGTTTTTTACTCTTATTGTATTCCCTTGAACCTTCAAACGATGAAGATGGGCTCATTTTTCCATTCGAAACAGTCGTCATAAAAGTATGAATCTATTTACCGATGTCCGTCTGTCCTTCTTAAGAGATTTCTCACTAAAATTTTCAAAATCATGCAAAAAAGTTGTTAAAAGTTTGATAAACAGGTGGGAATATGAACTTCCAGAATCAGCTTTGATCACATATATACATATATGATCCGTGAGCGTATCGTCTCTAGCAAGAAAATCTGAAAATAAAATAATTCTGAAATCTTCAAGCAAGAGCAAATATCATTGGACACACGATTCTATGTATATGTATATAAATATATCTGCGCAAAGATACATATACATATATCCTATTCCGATCTGTTCATCGTCATGTTCGCATTATAAATAAAAAAATCTCGGGATTTTCTATGTGGATTTGCATCGACGATTAAACGCAAGGCATACCTATTTTATTTTTGTATTTTACATCGATTGATAGATATAAAGTTTGGTCCAAAAACACTGCTGAAGTATACAAAGCCATGCTCACACTTGGCAAACTACTTCCAAATTTTTATATGTATTTGCTTAAGGATATGCAGTCCCCCAATTGTGACTTCAAAAGCGAATGTCCGCAACTTAGTATGCCCTGGAAATTTCACTAAGTGCATTTGATTCCGGATGTTTGATTCAATCATGTCCGTCTGTCCGAGTGGTTGGATTAGAGTTCTCTAAATTGATACTTTTATTTCTTAGATTAAGTCCACGTACAAAATGGAAAAATGAGATCAATCGACTTAAAAGGGGGGAAAAAAAACTAAAAGAATTTTTATAAAAAAATCGAAGCATTCAGTCTCGATCAGCGTTCATCTGCATATCTGAACAAAAAAGTTCTCACATTGTTATCACATTGCTGATAACTTATTGGAAATTCGGAGCTCAGACATGTACAAAAGTCGCGTAAAGATCAAGAGAGAATTTACACTCCTGCCAATTTTGGTTTTGAGGTTCGGTTTAAGCTCGTCGTGGTTCTGGTGGTGGTGGGTATATCCAAGATTCGCCTTATGGCGATCGTATCTTTCTTACTTTTCTTTATATAACTATGCTTAGTGAATACGAATGAATACGAATGAATACGAATGATGAGCGTGATCGATCAAAAAAAAACTACAATATAAAGTGTTTTTATGTTTGTTATCATTTGTGTGTATGTAGTTTATTTACATGCGCGCAAATACGTATATATCTTATGTTTTGTTTGTTAAGGCGTCTTAAGGAGTTTATATGAGTTGTGTTGAGTAAACTGATACACACATACTTATATATTCGCATAAAAATAATTACTTTTCAATCAATGCTCATATTATTATAAATGAATTTATGTAAATTATAAACAAAAAAAAAAAAAAAACGAAACGAATTCCTCATTAGGATCCTTAACAACAAACCGCCTTTTTCCCTCCTTTTATTATGTAAGTACACATGCAGTACCATTTGACGTACACGTGAAGTACATGCAAAGATAGTAAAAAAAAAAAAAACAAACAAACAGATATATCTTCTCTTTTTATATATATATATAAACTTAAAAAGTACATTTTTAACTAGAAGTATATACATAAATATTTATTATTATTAAGCATGTGTAGTTAGTTAAATTTTTTATTTTTTAATTTTGATTTTTGATTTCTTAAATAATTTTTATTTTAGAAGAAAGAAACAAAAAACTACATCACAACAACAACAAACAAGAAACAAAAAATGATTATTGTTTATGCTGTGTTTTGTGTTAAATTTATATAAATTTTTTGATTTTTTTTTTTTTAAGTTTTATTTTATAAATATTTTAATTTATAATACGATGCATAACAAGTTTATACTGATGCTAATGACTTATCGTGGTTTCTGTCAAACAGAAATTTAATAATTTTTAATAAAACAAAAAATTTCATATAAGAAATCTTTGCAAAAAGTTAGAACAAAAAACCGAAAGACACCGAGAAAGAGAGAGAGAGAAAGACAGCGAAAGAGCGATATTTTACATTAATAGAAAGGCCATAAACAGTGTTGCTTTTCATAAAAAAGACCGATTACTTGACCCCTAAAGTGTCTACGAGAATGAATGAAATGATTTTGGACACGTTTTCGAATAAAATTGTCCCATATGTCCATCTCGCCTTTCCTTACAAAACATCAATCATTTAATGAACCAATAGAGGTTCTAACATTGTCTTTGAGTCGTTGTATTTTTGCTGGATCTTTACCCTCTAAGAAGAAGATCTAATATTGTTAAATTACACGATTTTGGAGGCCAATTGAAGCTTCCATTTCGGGATATTACACGTCGAGCAAATGCATCACATAAAAGAGGAATTGTTTTTTTAAGCCCTACCGCACAGGGCGCAGTTCGCATAGGAAATAATCGCAGAGGCTAACACAACCAATGGTGCAAAGGCCAAGCATCACTCCGTAGAAACAGACTTCATAATCGTGGTAACCCATACTCTGGCGCTGTCTTGCTGAAAATAAACATCGCACACGGCCGTGGCATCAATTTCAGACCAAAGAAGAATCGCTCATTATTTTCCCAACGTTCCCTGTAACGATTGAATTAGCAGGATATTCGTAAAATTCTATCGCCAGCTGAATATATTCATTGTGGTTGGGGAGGTTGCTCGTTTCCCTTTCTTGAATGAAGTCCGATACGTTAACGCGGCAAGCTCTCTTGTTTGTATACCCGGGTAGATGGATGAACATGATCCTTTCCGCTGAAAACTTTGAGTAGAAAATCACTATCCTGCTCATACATTTCCAGCATCCAGCCAGCGAATATATAGCGTGCTTAGGAGCGCGCAGACCAAGATCTCTAGGCAAAATACGGCACACACCTCTTTGCCCCAGCTTCTGAAGCTTTGTGATCGTATTGAAATGGACGAACATCGGTTTGTCGCCACACTTTCAGTCTCAGCGGCGATATTTTCATCTGACTTGGAAGAATGAATATAAGCTCTTGTCTTTGCTTTACTTACTTGTTAAAGGTTTTTGAATTTATTGAGTAAATCCACTACAGAGTGGTGCGATAAGTCGCCGTATAGCGAAATATTCCCAACACTAATTTAACGTTAAAAACAAAGACAAGATTACGTCATAGCAAAAAGTTTGTCTCTATATAAGTTAGAGTGAGATAACCTATGATATATTGATACTATAGTACGTAGAAAGCGCCCTAAAGCCTAACTTACTTACTAAGAGCATTAATACAAAGCAAGCAAAAAATTCGTAGTTTTCCTATTGAGTAGGGTACCATCAAGTGTCGTTACGAATATTTGTTTCTCAAGGAGTGTACTACTTTTCTACAAACAAGGCTGAAACGGTTGATGTAATCCTTATCGTGCTTATGAATGCCTAGTCAAACTTTAAGTGCGATGACCGTAATCTCAATATAAAAACAACCAAAAACACTGTGGCAGGGCACGGTCCGCTAATAAATACCCTACAATTATCCACATATCGACTTTTCAAAATGAAACGTTATGTTGAAAGTGGTCGAAAAAATAGTCCGATCAGAACCACTTTCAATAGCGTTCATCCATGGAACGAAACACCTCAGTGTACCAAATTTCATTAAAATATCTCAAAAATTGCAGCCTCTAGGTTGCGCGTAAGAAATGGAGACAGAGGGATAAGCAAATAAGCTTAGATTAGAGTCAGAAAATGATTCTAAATCGATGCGGGTACGATAAAAAATGGGTCTACCTTAAGTCCCTTTGGGTGATGCATATTTCCGCACAAACTTCACGCACACTTTTCTTATCTGTTAAATATTGAGAGACGTTTCATACAACAATGCGAAGGACTTCTGTCCCGTCTTCGTCTCACAACAATGTCCATCTGTGAGACATTTTCAAAATATTTTTATTATTAAATGTTTCTTCATTCAGATCAATTACTCCTCGTTCAGAGGAGGTAAAAGAAAAGAAATGCTTGGTTAGCATTGAAATCAAATGACAATTGTCAGCTGTTAACATATAACATACATGCATACATGCATATATGTCAGTAAGCATATGCATACAATTGTTTCTCTCACTGATAAACTTTTAATTCATTTCGTTCGTGTTCTACGCCTTCAACATAAGTGTAACGACTTATGCAAATCGTATATAAATAATTTTATGTGCTTTTGTATGCATATATGTGAGCATATATAATAAAAGTTATAATAGGTATTTAATTTCAAGTCTTATTCAAGATCAAGGTTGATCTGCGTCTTTGAAAATTTGTTAAACTCTCTCATCATCAGTTGGTTGGTTGTTCAGTAGTAGTCAGCAGTCGGTTTTTAAATATGAATGAAAATAATGATAAAGTCGCGCAAACTTCCACATACACATAATATTTTTCATTTCCGCTCTTAGTTTTTACCAGTGGGTTAACCAGAATATCTGCCACATTTCAATGTTTATAAATATTAAAAATGTTTTCATTTATCAAAAAAAAAAAAAAATAATAAAACATGTGTTCATAAATATGAATATTTTATATTCCGCACAACTACCACTTCATATTATATGCACATACATACATATGTACATACATAGATAGATTAGAAAATAAATTCATATCTTGTCGAAGCTAGAGACCGTTGTAGATATTTTTCAGGTCTATTGTTTATGCCCGTTCGCCTAATACGCGAATACATTGTTAGCGTTAGACAAGTGAACACAATGCTGGCAAATACAAGCCAGAGGCAGCAAGCAGCTACTGCGAATAGTATACATATCTATATTTAATTCGCTTATATTTCATCAACAACTGATTCATAATAGATGAGTTGCACAATCAACTATGTGCATAGACGAAAGGCACATTTCTCTCAATTTTCATTTATTTCGAAACTCAAGGGATACTTAAGTAATATTAGGTTTAATAAATTAGTCAAATGTTTAAATGGTGCACAATGAAAGCCTGCTTGCCGTGAAT
>CCAG010013579.1:0-12088 GCA_001077435.1 Glossina morsitans morsitans | reverse complement strand
GAGCAATTTTGATTTTTTTGAAATTTGCAGTCAGTAAGCCTCTGTTATACCCAATCGGCCGGGGTTCAAACAATTTTCGCTCTTAAATCAACTTATTGCGCATCGTTCACCTATGCGGACTAATACTGCGGATGAGCACATTTTGTGAATTAGGGCCGCGTGAGAAAAAAGAAATTTGGTATTATTATTGTCCAACTGCTGTAAAACTATAAAGCGAATAGTACTCGTGACGAGAATTTAAGTAAAATTATTAATAAAAAATGCTAGAACACATACAAATGTGCGGTAGAGCGAATAATGGGAATTTACATAAGAATCTCACTCAAAAGCAATCCGAGAAAGTTTGAGGCGGCAGTGTCTCCCAGTAAAATGTAGCTTGAGGTAGAAGCTCGGTCGGTTGGCTTTGCAGCCAACCTACATTATATGTAGAATCTGTCAAAATCAAAATGTAAGGGTTTCAACCAAACTATAAGGTTTCCTGTTGCCCCTCTCTAATGGCAATGCATGTATAAATTTTCAATTAAATATGCACGATATTCAGAGTGAACGATTCATCAGGGAATTGTTTATACAAACACCTTACCATCTCTTCTGGCTTTGGTGTAGACACTTTCACCCCTTTTTTAAAAGATGTTGAACTATTCTCCCCTTGTTACTTCAACTGAGCCTTGCTTCTCAAGCTGACCTTAGTTAAGTGAGGCAATGTAGTTGAAGGTCAAGGCGTTGTAGTTTATATTTGACGTTAGACATCTAATAGGTAGCTGTCGACTCAGTTTTGGAATAAATATTTGCGCTCTTGCTTAGCTTTAGACTCTTTAGACACTTTAAGCGAGCTTCTGTTTCTCTTCGCCTGCTTGCCATTCTCGCGGCTACTCTAGTAGTCGTGTTATGGCTTCGATCACATTTATTCTCGCGCAAAATTGTTATATGTAACTTTGGTAAATATACATATTTGTTAAATTCTCAATTATATTTAGTACGCATTGTTACCGAAAATATTTTGGAATTTTTGGTTGCTTGCAAAGTGAGGTTAAGTTTGCCTATTTTTGCAGACATACGCTGTTCACATTTGAATGTCACGTTTGAACCACATGCACTTAGTCGCACTATTTGGCTTAGTCGTTGTAATTTCGATGATTAATTCAATAAGCGGACGCTCATACGGATAAACTTTTCGATATCAGAATCATCCGCAGAATCATACACGTACAATATACTAAATCTTTGATCCGTTATTCTCGATATTGCAAGCGAAATTATATAGAGAGAGTCAGCAGAGACTGACACTGCGCTATTGATACTAAAATTAGTAAATATTACTTTTTGGGAGGAGAGATAAGCGCGCAGTAGCCCAAGAGAACGATTCGTCCTTTTATTTTGCAAGAGATTGTTCCAGTTGCAATATTTTCCAGCTCACAGGCTTGCGGCATTTTTGCCAATTGAAAACAACCAAATTAGACTCATTGTGCAGCATTCTAAAGGGGATTGATTGGTCGGTGTAATGCGGGAAGTTAATCAAAAATATATACAAAACTTTATTTAAAGCAATTATATATTTATGTATATACATGTGTATGTGTGTCCTAAGTAAGTGTAGGTGTTATTCAGTTTTAAAAGCAGATTTCTTTATTTTTATTTGAGAATTTGCAAACACTCTGGATTACATATACTTCTATGTCGTTTGTATGTGCAAATTGTGAAGATTGTGATTTTTAAAAATTAGGAAAAGCAAATTTTTATAAAACAGTCCAGTCAAACAAGCGGGACATACAGGTGCTGTCGTTACAAATGTAGAATGGTAGTTATGTCGATATTGTGTATTTAAGCGGGAAAGTGTTTCAAAAGATTTGGGGATCACAAAAAACAACTTTTCGGTGAAATCAAATTTTGATTCCGGTCTGCGGAGATTGTAGCTTAAAGCATTCTTGCATTAAAACATTCTCTGGGGACGTACTAACGTATTGGGGAGTTTGCCTTATGTGAAACTTTAACAAAAATAAAATAAAAATTTTAAGTGAATTTTATGCAACATTTATGCAACATCAAGAGAGTTCAAAGTTGAATTGAGCAGGTATTGAAAGGATTAGTAGCGAATCTCAAAACCAAGAGAAATTTTATATTCAGCTTAAGCCGAGTGTCTGCGAATATTCACCACCTACCTCTACCCTCCAGGTTGCTATCCTAAAATTTTGCATTAAGCAAAACAATAAATATAGACATCACCCAGTTACTTGCTTGACCTTTTTCAGATATTTAGAATGCATCAGCAATTGAGTGCATATAAGGAAAATGCAAATTTAATTAACTTAATTTACTTTTTCATACGGACATACGGACATTGCGACGATCGATCTCTCGATTATTGCTCTATATAAAGATCCTGTCGATTTAGCTGTTTGTCATGGAGAAATGATCGACTTTGCCAATTCATAGAAAACAATTGATTTAATGCATTCTCTATATAGGAAACTTCCACTGAAAACGGCATCAATGCAAATGACTTGGAAGACACTTGGATGTTGCTCTTGAATGTAAACAATGCCTCACTTGCTCTCTGATAGACATTTACCCGTGCATCCTATAAACCAATTAACAAATTGCACACATATGTACATACATATATAATTGGTGGCGATGGTGAATATTCAAATAATGTATTTGTGCGTATTTGGAAACGTATACTTGAAGGTGATGAAGAGATGAAAGAGGAAGTCAGTGTGAAGACAGAGAAAGTGTGAAGAGAGTGAGAGAGAGAGAGAGTGAATAGACCAAAGGAAGATTGTGGAGGTGAAAGGTAAATATTTTACATACACAGTGTTTCAGTGAAGGTTGAAGAGAGAGAGAGAGAGATAGAAAGAGAGAGAGAGAGAGAGAGAGAGAGAGAGAGAGAGAGAAAGAGAAAGAGAGAGAGAGAGAAGCTAACAAATAGATAGATCACTTTGTGGTTGTGGGGAATTAGAAAGTAGAGCGAGAGAGAGAAAAAGGACAGAGTCACAAGAAGTATCACAAAGTGTGTGTCTTTTATGATAAGTATTATAAATATTAAAAATTTTTTTTTCTTTGTCATTAATGCAATAATTTTTCAGATTTATGTTATTGATTTCGATTAAATTTTGAATTTAGCCTAATCTTACGTCGGGGAGGCGGTCGTAACAGATCGTCAAGTGAAAATGTACGCGCTGCTGCCCCTCCCCCTCCTTGTATAGGATTGGGGCTGCTGAGGCTCAATATTGATGGTTTTCTTATACCCAATCTGTTGAATATGGAACGCGGTGCGCCCGGTGCATTATTGACGGTCGACTGTGGTATGGCAGTTGTAAATTGCAATTGTTCGCGCAGTGATGTGTGATGATGATGTCCCCGTATGGAACCAGGTGCTGTTTTATATAATGAATATTATTGTTTTGTTCGGTTTAAAATGTAATTTTTTTTTTTTTGTATTTTTCAAATAAGTAAACATCAGCGGAGTATATATGAAAAAATGAGAGAGAAAATCACATAGAAAGAGAAAAAAATGGAAAGACAGACAAGTATAGAATAGAATAGAAAGAAAGAAAATAAGAGAAATATAAGTCATACATAAAGCAAAATTGTTGATACGTAGTAAAAAAAGAAACAAAACAACAAAAAGAAAGGAAAAAATTCAAGTTCTTCAGAGAAAATTATTGGAAAAGTAAACTAAAAACAATTATGTATATATTTATAAAAATGTTATCTTAATTCGTAATTAATTAAAAGTAGTTTTTTTTTTTATTTTTTGTTAATTATATTAAACTTGAAAATCAAAATTCTTTTAGTTTTTGGGGAGGCAGTTGTTAACAGCCTAACCGTTATGCGGACGTTCGCAGTCGACGTGACAAGTTAGATGAAATTTTCAATACTTTTCGGATGAACTGCGGTACTTAAAGTCCACTATTTTAAGCTACAATTGCCAGTTAAGCTAAACAGAAGAAGACTAAAGACGGTAAAAAGATGGGTTCTTTTCTTTTTTTTTTTTTGTTTGTTTATTATTTATTTCGCATCTCTGTCCGTTTTATCACTTGGTATGTTGGCGTTATTAAGTATGTTAAACTGTTTATGTATATTTATGATTAAAGAGAAATATTTATATTTATACTTTGCACACTTACGTCTGTTGCGATCTGCTTCCTCGGCTAATAGCTTTTCAATTTTTTCGGGGAAATGCCGTTTCGCGCACCAGACTAAACCGATTACGGCCAATACAACGAAAACGGTAATTAGACCCAACCAGAAAGGCTCCTGTAGCATACGTTCGGAAAGCGGTTTGTAAGGGATGTGTAGCATACGTTTCTCACATCTTTGACCCTCCCACCATGCGTAGCACCTTCAACGACGCCATTGACAAAATATTAAAGCAATTTTAATAATTTGAATAAATGAGTTTAAAGCGTTTCACCTACCGACAGAAAAACCCACTATTTTTCTCGTGGCAAATACCGCGACCTTCACACGGATTATCCGCACATGGTCGTTGCTTTTGTTCACATGTTATGCCCATATAGCCGGGCTGACATTTACACTATATACAAATACAATTTTAATAATTTGTTAAAAAAAATGAAATGAAATGAAATAAAATAGAATAGAATAAGAACGAGTGATAGGGAGGAAAGTGTGCCTCACCTTAAAATTGTTGGTAGTTAATTCGCATTTACCGAAGACACAAGGCTCCAATTCGCATAAGTTCAAACCGCAAAATCTGTAGAGCATAAACGAAACGCGTCAAGACGCGTGTCAATCAATGATCTACTCCCCACACTTCAATTTGCGAAGCACGGCAATGAGGGCTTCGCTTAAACGTTGTACTTACCTGCCCGTATAGTGGCCCTGGCACTGGCAATAACTGGTGCCTTTGTTCATTAAACATTTGCCGTTGTACTGACAAGGATTTGGCTGACAAGACTCGACAGTTTTATCACCCGACGCTAATTTCATTTTGTAGTTATTATCTGGAAAGCGGAGTTTAAAATGCGATAACTAACTGATGCGTATAATATTCCCTGCAAAGCGAAATTTTAATCGATTACGTGTAGGGTGTAAATAAATACAAGGAACACTGCCTCTTAGGGTATTGAGATTATTACATTAATCAGGAGCGTGTTGCACGTAGGTTAAATAAATACAAAAATTGGTCGGCCTCCTGTTGCGTTTGCTGCTACCTCATATAATCGTAACATATAATCTACTAATAATGACCTCTTTGAGTGTAACTCAGTCAGGTATTAAAGTGAGTAACACTGTCTTCGTGTGACTTGAGCCTCGCAAATCTAAGATATTTTGCACTTTCGTGAATTTTTTGCTTAATAAAACTCATTCCAAAATGCGTGGCATTTCAATAACGCGCTAAACAACTTCTACAATGCTTTGTTTTTCTTTACGCAGTATTTCGATAGTCTGCCATGTGCTCAAGTAAATTTCTATGTTCTTTTTTGATAAATGAGAAAATGAAAATTTTAAGAGAAATACATACACACACACAAGCAAGAAAGTTACTGTAATTATCGACTGTGGTTCAAATTCTTTATACCCTATTTGGAATTCAGAATTCAAAGTTGAATAAACACATATATACATATGTAGGGCTTATGGTAATGCTGCCTCATTATATCCCACGTGTCGGATTTTTTGGTTTCAACGGAGAATGCCATTTTTTGGCCACTTCGTACAGTAGTTCTCCAGAATACACTGGTGCAGCTCGAACCGGAAGTTCTGCCACGCCCAGCACGCGGGACCGCAAATTTGAAGAAGTGCTCAAATGGGTCGGTGGGTGGATCGCCATGTTGCCAAAACCATTGTGAAATGTTGTAGAAAATGATGGAAACGCTCTCGAGTTTCCCCAATAAATGCCTTTTTCAAATGAAAAAGTGATCAAAATTTTTGCAAACACTTAATATACACTTCACAGGGCCGCTGAAGTTTCCTTTTACATCTTTTGCAAACTTATTGCGAGGAGAGTGAGATGTCAATACCCTAAAATGTTGGATGGTAGGGGCCCATTTTTTTTTTTCTTTTCAATGCAGATATTATGGAAGATGTTTGGTACAATATTATGGAAGAGAGTCGTCCATCGAATACATGGTTTGTGTAAATTTTTATCGTTGTATGTGTGTGTTTACATATTTTATATTATTTTACAATATTTTTTTTTTTTTAGGTTTCGAAAGCAGACGTGTTCCTAATGCTTTTGGACCATTGTCAATAGCTAAGTGCATGCAAGAGGTTTCAATCTTTTTGCCAAATTTGAAGGCAATATTTTAATCTTCGATGCGTAGTTCTAGGTGTCACAAGCGAAATAAAGCAATGCTTAAACATATACACTTTAAAGACTTCTTCAAAAAAACGAAATTGCTTTTCATATATACAATGCCGTGGAGCGATAAACAGTACGCACTCCTACGCACGCTATGTTAATGAGTAAATACGAGGCTCTATAAAAAATATCCGAAGAATTTATCAAAAATTATGAAAAAAACTCCCTATTCGAAGTAAAAAGTTGAGATAGACCGTAGTCTTGGTTAATAGTTAATTACTCTTTCTTTGTTAGTCGATCAAGATTGCGCGATAGTTCACATTTTGCCTATTACCACTTGGCGTCTGCAACCAACGCTTTCAACAAGCTTCGAGCTCTTTTCCGTCGATGTCTAGGACGCACGCACTCATTTTAGTTTTCATGATTTTATCGATTGATGGAATTGTCGCATTTAGTGTTCAGAAAATTGAGCAGCAATTCCAACGAAACGAATGCATCCAGAACGTGTTAATGTTTGTTACGGATTTTGGACATGGGGCATCATAGGGCCACTTTTGCAAGAAAATACGCCTATTCAGGCAACATGATGATAGTTCTAAATGTTCCTATATGTCCACATGTGGTTACCGGGCTAACGGGGTTCAGTCACATTTATGCAAAACAGTTACAGAACGGAATTTCACCAAAACAGTAAGTAATGTATGTCAGCAAACCCTTGTAGCCTATATTTCGCTCTGTGTTCGCATTGTGTACACTTTATGTAGCAACAAAAACATTTACAATTTTTAAGCAAAAGCCTATATTTTCTATTGAACTCCGTTCTTGCGTGCGGAATCGGTTCTCGGGCATCCCGGAAAATATCTATATAGGTTCCTAAAAGTCTTCGTAACGTTGACTTTCGTTCATTTCGTTCATTTGAAGAACTTTTGACCTTTTCTTTGCCGCAAGGTCAAAGGCTTTCAACTTTCAAATGAGATTATGACCGCGACGTTCTGCTAGATGTTACCCAATATTTTCGTATTTTGGTATTTTCTTGCGAGAATCAGTTGATTAATAATCTTTGCAGGACGCTTTGAATAGTTAGCGCGTACAACAACGAGATATTTTGGCATAAAGTTGGAAATATTTTATATTTTGAAATGTAAAATATTCAATATACTGTAAATATATGAGTTTGTGTGTTCATCATTTTAAACTTCATCTTTCCAATGAACTCTGCGGAGAATACCACCTCGGACCTCATACCAGTACCAGTACTACCCTCGTCACTTATAGAGATCTCCTACTTCCGATGCACTAGCCGACGCACTAGCCGGTTCCATTATATGATTCGATTCACTAATGCTGCCACTCCTGTCCCACTGGAGATCACAAGCTTGCATCTAGGAAGAGCCAACCAATCTGTTCAAAATTAACTTCTTGGCTCGATGGAGATTTAAAAACATTTTCAATTTTCTGTAGAAAATGGTTGAGAAATGGTATTTCGGTACACTAGTGCGGACAAATGCGGATGGGACGGGACTATGCGGGACTTCTTCATACAAATGTACTTAAAATAAATAAGAAACACGATTTACTTTCCACTATTTTGTTGAATATTGTTGAACTCTGTACAATGATAGGCAAAATAGTGGTTAGTTTTGTCCTACCATAACGTTTCAATTAGTTTTTATGCGCTTTGTTTCCGACCAATGGCATAAATCCACAAACCGAGAGGAAGTAACGATAAATTTTGAAGTAGAACGTTTTCAGCGTAATTGCTAAACAAATGATAAGATCCCTTCATTCTATAGTTGAAAAGGTTGTTATTAAACCAAACTTTGTGTTATTTATGTGTCCCGCGGTGTATAGATGCTTCATCAGTTTATGAGCCGTAAACAACAGTGAATTGCTCAGCTCTACTTTTGGCAATATTCGATAATGTTAACGCAGGCTAATATGAAATAATCTTCCACGTTTACTATATCTATGGCGAGCGCTTAGTGTTCGAGAGGATAGTGAAGAAGATAAAATAAATAAGAAGTGTCCGCTATGTGGCAAAATTTCATTTGTCTCCATTCGATTCACTTTCTGCTTAGTAACGGAGTATGGGTTCTTGGGATTGGAATGAAGTGATTTGGTTTTTTGTTTTCCTTTTCAAACGGCTTTCAAAATTCTAAGAAACGACGCTTGAAAGTACAGAGAGTTGTATACTTTAGCATGAGCTCCGAAGCATATGTCTTTAGAGTTGCAGAGGAAACGCCAAACTTATTGCATATATTGTTCTAGTCATGTTCTTGATTGTAAACGTATAACTAAATAATTAAACGAGAATATTACAAAAAAAAAAACAAAAGTAAATAAAGAAAACGTACCGTAAAGTAATGAGTGACTAAGAGATAATTTTAAATGTTCGCATTACTATCTCTATCTTTATCTCTATCTCTATCTCTATTTCTATCTGTAAAATATCTTGTTGACTGTTGACAAGCTCGGTTTAAATATTATAGTGTTACGTACAGTGTACGTTCATAGTACATAAATTGGCACTTACCCCATTGTAAGCGTACGGTACAATTGAGATTAGCATGAGATTTGGCAGTGGTGCGTTGACGTACATATAACGTATTCAAATAAGATGTTATGTAAACGGGTGGTGGTTGTGGTGGGATTGGCCTGAATTGCTGACGTAATAAATATTCAGCAACAGTTACCGATGAACTTTCCATATTACTGCTATCGTCAGTCTCTGACGAACTGATTTCTCTGCCATTGTCATCAATATCTGCAATTTTAATGCTTTCGCTATTGCTGCGATAACGCGACGGTCGTCGATGTGCGTATTGCACAGAGGCAATGTGATAATTCTCATCAATGGGACTTCGATTTGGGGCATTAGCATTTTTGTATTTACATAGTTGCCATTTAGTGCCATTATTGTCGGCATAATTGTCATAAATCTGTGGTTAGAAAGAGATGTAAAACGAAAGGGCAAAATAAGAAAACAAGAAGATGCGAGGATAGAGAAACGATGCAGAACTCATATGATTTCATTTCTTTGTTACATAATAAGATGTTAACTATGAACCTTAGTGGATGGTATCGAAATGGCTGCCTCTGATGTAATGCAAACCGTGCATGCACTCACGCCTAAGGTGTGTAATTGCGTGACAGCTCTTCCCCTAAGAGAGGACACGTCGTACATTATATGATGAAAGCATAGGTAAACTAAGGTTAGTATTATGTGTTTTTTTTTTGTTTTTTTTTGTCTCCAAACTATGGCCTAAGGACAAAGGCATCACTTTATACGCTCACATAAATTTTCATCGCAATACAATACACGGCTGTTACTAGCGATATCTCAAATATGTTTAACGTACTTTTGTATCCATGATTGCATGTATAAGTCGGTATCCTTGAAAATGTTCCTAACATGCCTATGTGAATAGAGCTATGCGAGCGTAGATTTATTTTATAGGCAATGTCTTAATAGCGAACTTTTTTATTTTCCTTCTTTCAACTTAACTTAGATAGGGAAAACGTACCTCTAGTAGATTATTATCTTGGCAGCCATTCTCAGTGAATTCCACACCGTGCAGCTCCAGTAAAATGTTGTGACCAAACGGTGCCAGTATGTGTTGGGTGAAATCAACATTCTCGGGCATGTCATGCGGATAGTTTAATTGATATAGGTAACCGGTGTCATTATTCGTCAAGTTGATGACACGTTCACGCCGCTCGGTTTGTCCAACTTTGAAAAAAACGAAAAGAAAAACAAAATGAAAAAGGAGAAATGAGAAAGGAGGAAGGAGAAAGGAGCGAAGACAATTTAGGTTAAAACCAGAAGAATTCTTTTACATAAAAAACATTAAACATACACCAGTAAGTAACATGGGATTAGTGGCGTATTTACCTGTATGGTAGACAGCTCGGAACCCTTTTCCTCGCGGATGCTGGCCAGTACGGAACTGTATGCGTAATTGCTCTTTTAAGCTAACAAACATTCCATCGTTTAGATGCTGCGCTAAACGAAATGGGCTAAAAAAGCCATTACCTATATCAACTTCTAGCAAGGAATCAGATTGAAAATCGAATTCGGTAAATTCCAACCAAACGCGACGACCCGCCGGAGCCTGTATGACGTAAACGCAATTGAGATTGTTGAGCAGAAAGTGTGGAAAATTTGGACTATAAATAGTGCCCTCACGCGACGTTAACGTACGCAAAGGGCAACCAGAGATGTCAATTGCTTTCCACACGGCGGCAAATCCCAGCCCCGTTATTGAATAATCACTGTGAAAATTCAAAACGACTTCATTTGAATTAGAAACAAAGTCAAATTTGGACATATTCGAATCATGAGCGCCACACCATCGTACATAGGGTAGAAAAGACTGGGCGTTGTCCACATTTGGTGTACTCTCATCACCGACTATGGTACTGCGCCGTTCACGTTTCACGTCCATATCGCCACCAATAAGTTGAAATCCCTTTCGATTTTTTTTCCGTTTTCTTCGAGTTGAATACTCGTTAAAATCGTTGTGATTATACGTAAAATACGTAAAATAATTTTTCTTGTCGAGACTTTTGTTGTACCAAGGCTGTCGTCCGTATTCGCCATTATTTATAAGTTTTTTTTTTTGCGAAAATTGATGTTTTTTCCTGTTGTCATTTCGTTTGATAATTTTACGACTTTTTATATTCTTTACTTTTATACTTTGATCCTGTCGTTCGTGGTCGTCGCCGTGGATGATATTTGCGCAGGGAATTTTCATAGACCTCAACGTTGTTGTAACATATTGGATGTTGCATTTCCTTTCCATTTTCGTTAACAGTTGATGCCCTTGTGGCATGGCAGTGTTTACTGTTGCTTTTCTTGTACTTGTCTCTCTTTTCGTTCGTCTACGTAATCTACGTCGTAATTTTATATTTTTGTTAGTGTAACTGCTTTTGTCGGCTATGTTGCTATCATTATCTCTTTCAATGGAAATATTTTCGTTGCTCTCGTTGTTGTTGTTGTTGTTGTTGTTGTTGTTATTGTTATTACCATTTGTGTTGCTTTTGATGTTTCTGTTCCGGTTGTTATTCTTAGTCTCATCCATAATATATTGTTCATCTGACATTAACATGGCCAGCGGCATTGTATTGGTGCCGGGCTCAAGCATTAATTTCGATACAATATCATAATCCTGTATGCTGATATAATCGTACAGACATTCATCTTGTGGCTCCAAATCGATCTTTTGAAATTGCACAACAATTCGAGTACGCAACGGTGCTTTGATATGTATCCAATAATCTATATTTAACGGATAGTTATTCGGGTAAGCTGTAAATAAGTAAAATGAAAAGAATGAAAGACAAGACTGCTAGTGTACTCTCGGGCAGAATTTTCTGTTATCCCCTACTGCCCGCATATATATAAATACTCAAAAAAGTGTATCCAACTTGTGGGAGAATCGTTCATATCCTTCTAATAAAGGGAATAAATACTGATAGCAAAAGCTGTCCTTATAAGGGCGAAAAATAGACCAACGTGCAAGTTAACCTCGAAAATACATGGACAAAGTGACATACAAGCTTAGATCGAACCACAAAATAATTCTAAATTAATTTGACATAATAATAAAGAAGTGGGTCGAGGGTATATCGTTCTGGGTATTGCAAGCATCTGCACAAGTTCAACACGTAACCGTACCATAATGGAAGTGGGGTAGGAAAGGATCTTAAAACAGTTGCAAAGCTGCCATGCTTCTACTGCTTTCATTTACTTTATTTTTTCGCCATTTTCGGGCCATTGGGTTAACGCCGTCCTACTGTGAAACACTTTGATCGTTG
>CCAG010013556.1:0-36482 GCA_001077435.1 Glossina morsitans morsitans | reverse complement strand
TTGTCTCTTTGCCGAACACTCACTACAGCCACGACCAAAATAACCTCTACCTTCCCTTCAGATTTGAGTTCGCAAACTTGGACTTGGTAGTCGCGATTCTTACCTTAAAGTTTGACAAACGTTACAAAATTCAAAGCTAGAAATAAGAACGAACCAAGGAGATTCTTTTAGCGATTACCGGTACGATAGTTTGTTTCATTAGATGTATGGGTACATGAATAATGTGTTGATCAACATATCGTAAATTAAGATAAGTTACATGGCGTGACTTTTACTTTCAGAGAACTAGAAGCCGTATATTTCAAATACGCCCAAACGGGGCAGACGAAAACAGTGTGCACCGCATCACCTAAAACAATTCTTAGAACGCAATCCGTAGAACACCAAAATTATATTCGATTTTTACAGAAACTTACTATTATGGAACCGTATATTAAAAATTAGATCTCTTTGCAAATAAAGACTTACTTTCCGTAATAATAGTTGTGATAAAGACGACCAAAAATTGGGCTACGTGTTAAAAATTCAGCGCATTCAATTCTCATATCAATTATGGATTAATTTCCATCATAAAATATTTAGACTTTAACTTCTCTGCCCTAAAAGACAAACATTTTCGCGAAAATCCTTATACAGAATAGCATCCAAGAAATAGGCAGAGATGCCCCAAATTTGGTACAGTTAATTTTTTTTTATCTTAAATTATTATTAAGATCTGATAGGCATCAGACGAACAAACAGACTGACGGACAGACAGGCTTATATCGATTCAGGAAACGATTCTATATCTTATAAATCGATACAATAAAAGATGAGTCTATCTTAAGCCTTTCCATGTCTTTACATACCTTCGCAAAAACTTAATATACGCTGTACCACAAGTGGGGCAGAGTGTAAAAACTAGAACATGTATTTAAAACGGACCATATCGTAGTTCAGGCAGGATTGGCCCGTAAGATAGATACGCTGCCAACCTACCTTGAAGCAATGATATTTTGTCAGTCAATTTTGTCAATAGTTTTTTCATCTTTTTTTTTTGTGTAAGAGGAAGAAAGCTTTTCTAATTGAACGC
The DNA here is from genome assembly GCA_001077435.1 of Glossina morsitans morsitans. NCBI lineage: Eukaryota > Metazoa > Arthropoda > Insecta > Diptera > Glossinidae > Glossina > Glossina morsitans. The sequence goes on along the minus strand of CCAG010013556.1, from coordinate 35,410 downwards.
AAGAAAGTATATATTTTATCGAAAATATTATGTGTTCAGTCCAAGCGACTTCAACTACTTTGCCAACTAACTTGCCAAAGAAGCCAAAATCTTTTCTTTTATATCCTTTTTCCCATTCCTAATACATGAAAATCTGTTTGCTCGATACAAAATGAATTAATCTAAGATTTTTTATGATATCCTATCTGTGCGTGTAATGTGTGGTGTTTCGTATAAGGATTGGATATTTAAAATAACTTTTCCAACCGTTACGTAGAGTATACACAACTACGCATCTATAAATTGTTTCATTTTCTCTCTTCATTATGTTGCGTTTATTATAATATTAAAATTTCAAATATTTTGCTTATAATGTAAAGCAAACATGAGATAATACACATAATCATACAAGAGAGGTAAACTTACACCACCTGGTACATGCATTAGTTGCTATACGGTATACATATAGCGAACATTTTTGTGTATATGTTATGTTATATATCTACATATGGGTAGAATACAAAGCATGGCCATCTCTTTTGGAACGTATGGAAAGTACAATTATTTCAAGTTTCTTCTCGTGCATAACTGGCAATATACACAAATATATTTACGAGTAACCATATATCTGGTGGCATATGTATATCATTATATGTATGTAGGAGAATACATCTCGGTAACAGTAGTATATGATGGCATGCATGGCTGGCAAGCTTCCGGGTTAAAAAAGTAGAAAGCATAAAAGCAAAAGAAAGAAAAAGAAAGAAAAAGAAAAAAAACTGAGAAATGAAAGAAAACTCATAAAAAGTTTTCTCATTAACCTGTAAGAGTGCATTTCACGTAACGCACAAATTGTAACTGGATGCATTAGCCTCAAGAAAGGATGCACCTATACACGCAAACCCATGCAAGCACAGACATACACACTCATATTTACTCACTATATATATGTACGTTCATGGAAAATTAGAAGCAACTAAAAGCTCAACTTTAACAAGACTTGGACATCTTCGGAGCTCTTATGCATAAAAAACACAAAAAAAAAAAAAAAAAATAATAAAAAAAAAAATAAGAAGAAAACATCAATAAAACAAGGAAAACTAAAAAAATTAATATAAAAGAAATTGCACTTAAACTCAAACTGTTACAAGTCAAAGCATTCACATAAGCAAAAGATGTTTCATACGTGTGTGTAAAGAGAGTAAATGCTTCTGGGTGAAGAAGCTGCTAGAGCCACATTACTAAGACAATTTAGTTTTATAGCAACTAGTTTAAAGAACAATAACGACCACATTTAAAGACATATCATTTGTAGCTATTAAAACGGCTTAACGTTTACAAAGGAACTTAAGTCTACACATGCTGTATATAAATGTATATGTAAATGTAAACTATACAAGTCAGAACAGCCAGCGTTTTATGAAAAAAACTGCCAAGCACTTCCCCGCAAATGTAGCAAGCAGTCTAAATAGTAATGAGCCTTTTGCTTACGAGTTAAGATCAGTGGGCCAGAATCTAGTTATATTAAAAGAAGGAAGAAAGATAAGTGAGTTTTCCAAAAGACCTGTGGGCCCTTTCTCAATTTAGCTTAAAAAAAAGCAGACTTGCTAAGCTGTCCGATGCATATATTCGCGCTGCTTGTGGGGGTTTAGAAAATGTGGTTCTTTCGCTTTCATTTTGGAACAACGAATGACAAGTTGCAGAAACTACTGGGAAAACTACTTTCGATGCCTTCAAGGTCGTAAGTAGAGAAATGTCAATGAAAGGGTGCTTAAGTTCAGAACACAGTTTATCCAATTCGACCAAGTTGTATCATTCCTGAATTGCAGCTTGATGGGGAAAGCTGACTAAAAAGCCTGTGACAACAATCACCAAAAAAGATCATAGATTAAAAGGAAAAGAAGTTTTTACCTAAGTACTAGCAACACTTGCTGTCCACGGATCGTGCGGTTGTCTTTATGTGATTCGGACTATAATCTCTATCCGTAATTGCAAGGAACTTTGTCGTTTTTCTGTCCTTTCGGTTTAATTGGAAATATATCTTTGCTTCATTTCCAGCAAGGCCTACAGTCCATGGATTATGCTGTCCTTTTCATGTGATTGGAACTATATCCTTCATCAGGATTTATTGTTGTCTTAAAAACTATCTAAGACTTCCCCGTCTTTTTCCTTTCCTTTTAGTATGATTGGAAACATATCCTTGCATATCCTTGCCACTAGTATTTTGCTGTTACACACCCAGATAAAGGTGGACTTTTGCTATGTTTGAGAAATGACCGAAACTTATAAGCAGAAAATATCCCCTTATACTGACTTCAGAACGCTGAAAGACCTGCGGGAAATTGTTACAAATTGACCGTGGACGTGTCAAGATATAGGTCGTACGACCTTCTTTTCTATCGTCTATCCTTTTTTCTGTCTCTTCGGAACCCTCTGAGTTATATTAAGCTCAGGTGAATATGCAGATGAGGTCGACTACCAACCAGCTGGTTGCGGGTTCAAATCTCATTGTCCTTTAAGACTTTAGTCTTAGAATTTCTCATTGTATCAATAATAATAATAATAACGATGCACTAAATCAGTTTGTACACCAAGTCTGTACAGTTACAAAAGTTTTAATAATCACGCACTAATTAATTTCTTATTCAAAAAATGTCGGTCTCGCCTGTCGAAAAGACATTATTTTATATGCGAGCGGCACAAAATCGTAAAAGCTCAATACTTCCTAAGTTACGTATGAGAAGACGACTAAGTAAAACACACTATAGCACATTATACAGAAAGAAAAAGAAAAGAAAAAAGCGAAAGAAGAAATTTATGTTTATGTATATTTCTGTTTATGGCAATATGCTCGATTTTTAATGAAGCATATTTATTTTGCTCCTCGCTATTTATACGCTCTATAACGTCTAAGTATGGATAAATCTAACTGCAAACCGAAGTTTTGTTGTCATTTTAAGCGTATGCAAATTTTGCATTACATTTTGCTATAGTTATTGTTTTCTGTTCTTTGCTACACGCACAAGTCGTATAACTAAAGGAAAACTCCCCTCAAGACACATATGACATTTCAAACTTTCGTTGCATTTGTTTGTGCTCATGAAATCTTTTGAAGAACCCCTTAAATGTGATTTCTTAGAGTTTTTCGTTTTTCGTTTTTCGCTTTTTCGCTTTTTGTTTTTTTGTTTTTTTTTTTTTTAACTTTTTTTTTTTTGTTGTCTTTGCAGAAAATAAATTTAATAGCGTTAAGTAAGAGCGGTTTCTTCAAGCTTTTTCAAAGAGGAAGACAGGGGAAACGAATGTGTGCATTTGTGTGCGCGTAGAGCGCAAAAAATTTTATGTGATATGCGATACGATTGCCATGTACTTATGCGTGATTATCATTCCCTGAGGCTTAGCAGAAGTTAAATAAGTTAAGTGACATTAATAAGCAAAGCCAACAAGTCTTGATTTATTATATTTACTGCACCCATAGCCATTCCATAGAAGGCAGATGCTTTATTACTGGGTAATTGCTTTGTTTTCTGAGGAAACTACTTGCCCTACCATTTAAGCTCAACTTACTCTCTTACTTTGTGTATAGCATAAATTTGAAATTCCAATTTTAACGAATACAAGCGATTTTAGTTGAATAAGAATTCAATGGATCCGCTATTACCTACCGCACTACGGAGGAGTGGTTGCCAGTTTCCCTTAACTGTGCTCCGATCTTGCTTGCAAGCCCTTGTAGAACTTTTGGCTTAAAGTCTCAAATGTCGCTCCTTCTGAAATCAATACCATAAGCATAAGCCTTTTGGTTCCCAGCCCAAGCTCTTACGAATCATTTGCTATATTTATATAATGTATACAGTTTCAATTACTGTACTGTACTGGGTAAACCGCAGTGTTATGATCTTACTAAAAAAGCAGACCGGGTTTCCTTTCATAACATTTATTTAACCCCTAGTTATCTTTGTGCTCACTTTTTCGCAAATTTTTTTAACTCCTGGAAAATGATGCTATCACGGATTAATTTTGAATGCTTTAGCTATTTTAAATTCACGTGGAGCACTCCTTACGGTCTTTTTTAAACTTCTTACATCACTAATTGCGCTTGTGCTTTGACATGCTCGCTTATCCCTTTAGCAATATTTTCAGCAATCGCCATTTTCTTTCTCTTTTTCTTTTATTTAAAGCGAAACATTAAACAAACGTTCAAACTGACTTTTTGGCTGTAAAAATCGTAATCACGACATTCCTGCTGGTGTTCATGATTGCATGTTTTTTGGGACCTTTACTGTATTTTTTATATTGCTGCGATGTCTAGGAAATTCATTCACTTATGACTTCCATTCTATTCTGCTTATTGTCAAGAAATATTCCGAAAATCACAATGTGCTTTCAACCTTTTTCTCAAATACTACCAACAAGAAAGAAATACTTGTTTTTACAACCTATACCGCTTGTGGTGCAAAGTTTGCTCGGACGTACGCAAAGGCCAGAAGGACTTGGGATACACCCAACTTTTATTATACCGGTCAGTGCAGAAAGTGATTCGAAGCTTGTCTGTCCATGCGTCCGGCCCATTCCTCTTGTGTAATTTTGTTCAACCTTTAGATCGCATGTTTTTGAAATAATTGAGTGAAACTTGATACACCGACGTGCTATGGCACGAACACCATCGAAAATCGTTCGCGACGGACAACTTTTTCGATCGATTTCCTATTCGTTATATGGATAACTGTATACGAACGAAGTGGTGAAGGGTGTTTAATAGTGGTCCAGTATAGTGTTTTTGCTTGTTACTCTACCGTAACCTATCAGTGAGCAATGACGGCGTTCAAACTATTTCCAATAGTGAACAGTGAATTTTCATATGAAAATTCTTTACTTGATACTGCGTAGAAAATCGAAAAGATGGCATTTTCTCTTCGCAATGCTTACGCACATTAATAGACTATAGGGAGAGCAAACGAAGGTGTTAAAGCCGACTATGAATCTATATTGGCACCTTTTAGTTACGAGAATGATGTCACAACCATAACCCAAATATTTTGTGCAGCCCAGCACTTACATGTCTTTCGGCTAACGTCGCGCGTTAGCTTGTCCTTTTTGATACATTGTTACATTGATAGTCAAATTGTTGTTGAACCCATTCACTGCCAGGCAAATTTAGAACGTCTGGATCTGTGTGCCAAGATTTTATTTTAAAGCAAACGTGAAATATTTTAAAATATATGTAGCATTGAATGGCGGTTTACGGTAATTTGCAAATGGAAAAAGCATTACAAGACATCTCGTAACCGGAAATTTCGGTACATACGCTTACTATGAAATACACCGTACTGTTGACAGTGAATGGGTTAATGTGCAAATATTGTGCATTTTCATTATTTTCATGCAGGTTTCGCTTATGTTGTTTTTTCTCTCTCTCTCTTTTTCTTTCTCAATTTTTTAGGTTAACCAATCCTTTATTATTATGAATATAATGAGTGATAACACATCCTAGATAGATTTAATTTTTGTTATATAACATTATTGTAATTGTTTTTAAAACTAAAAAGGACTGTAAAACAAAGAAGTAAAAATCACAGAACACTTAAAAGTATTATTACAAGTAAGAAGGTAGTTCTACCATCTCTTTCTTAGAAGTAGCAAAAAACAAAAAAAATAAATAAATAAATAAAAAATTAAATTTTTCTCTTCTATAGTAACTAACGTGCGGCCATAGAATATTTTTTTTGCAAGATGGCCCCTGGAATATACTTCGAAAGTGCTATCCTTAAATTTGTTGAAGGATATGTGTACTAAGTGAAATGCTTTTGAACGCGAAGATGTGGTCAGCATATGTTGTACTATGAGTGCGTCTTTGACCGATTTCACCCACAGATATTAATCTGTGTGCAAAAACTTGCAAAATTTGTCGCCAAATTTGAAGCCGATTTGGTAATTTTTGCGATCAGTCGATAGTTTCCTGCACGCATACGAACAGACAAACCTGTTTAAATCGATCTACAATTTGATTGTGGGAAGTATTTTAAGGGGCATCTGCACGTTGCAGACGAAAAACAAAAATTGAATATATTCCTTCGTTCATTGGCAAATATAATAAAATAAAAATGAAATATGAAAATAATTCAATTACTCGAATTAAAAATCTAACGGAATTGTGCTAAAGAAGCTAAGAGAGATAAGCAAAATTATTTGATTTTTATTGATTAGAATTTGAGAAATATAGAAATGTTATTATTTATAAATTAATTAAAAATAAATATTAAATATTATATAAATATTAAAGTCATATACCACGAAAGCCAGACATTTATTGCTCAAGCAAGACGCTTGCAAGAAGAAATTTTAACAATGAAATTTTCAATTGATTTCATTTCTTGATCATTAAGAGATTAATTTTCCTATGTACACACAAGGTTCTGTTTGTTGCATACCATCGTTCGACAGGAGAAACGTACGTTAAAGACCTTTTAAACTAATCGGAGATAAGAAGATTTCAATTATTGTTTTGCCATAATCCTCTACTTATGTGATTCCCTAGATAATCAGGAAAAGTAACTTTCTTTACCTACTAAAATTTAAATTTTTAATCTGAAATCGAAAACGCGATAGTATTCAAGAAAATATAGAAAAAGTACTTAGCGAATTTTATCCGTCCAGGTGAACATCAATCCGCTATTGCATATGTTTTTTAACAAAGAAATATTTTGATCATCATCTTCTCATTCACTTTCGTCGTTAAAAAGCTCTTGTAAGCCTCTTGAAGATCCTGAATTATTATTAATGATCAAACCTTTTAAACGCGGGATAAGTTCCTCTTTAATTAGACCAGCATCGTGATCCATCGCTTTTTTTTGTCGAAGTAAACGAAGGAGATAAAGTATGCACGCTTCAGCTCAACAGTTATTATCCTTCCGCGGCCTTTTCCAGCAACATTCACATTTTTCTATTTATTCGGCTGGCAAAACACAGCCATTAACGGTAGACATAGAAACTTAAAGTTACTTATCGTGTAACGTAAGTCTAAGTTAATAATATCTGACTCATTAATAATAAAGAAAAGCGGTAAACTTATAGTTACTTATTGTACGTTCATACCTTATAAACGCCGTTCATATACATATTATCTGGAAAGTAGTTCAGTTTACAATGACGATGAGCGAATTATTAACATTGTGGTTCGGCTAAACGAATCAGACAAAGGAAATAAATGATTGTAATCGTTAGCGTTTTTACAAGCAACCTGAAAGGTGCTAAAAAGCTCCTGGCTCGAACGGTAGAATGGTAAGTTAGTTAGGATATCCCGCCTTGACACACGCCGTTATAAGATTAATTTAATATTAAGATGAACGCCGACAAGTAAACCTGGTGACGAAACTGTACCATCAGTCAATTCAACCACAAAGGCCACATGTCTCTGCTTAGAAGATTAATCAATTTCGAGTGGCTAACGTTTGACGGGAGAGTGTAATTGGCGCTCATTCCTAGCCCATGTAAAGCAAATTGTTTCTGCACCGAATGCATTAAATCAATGTTACGATCATAACTTGGGGAACACACTATTGACGCGTACTTTAAAATTGGCCTAAACAAAGCGATGAATAAAATTTTAATTATGTACCCAACTCATGAAACCATTTCTTAACAAATCCCAGAGTTCTTTCGGCTTTATTAACCATCGGACTTATATGCAGGTGGAAGCGAAGTTTGGGATCGAAAACAACACTCAGATCTGGAACATCTTCTATGCTATAGACGAACTTCTAGAAAACGACATTTACTTCTTCTCTATCTATCTTGTTTCAGATAATCTGATCCTGAGTCAGATGTCAAAGACAGCTTCACGTCATTATATCGGTATACATTAGGATATGTGAGTGTTGCATTACAGGCGCAAGACCATTTATGAATAGAACGAGGACTAGGACGTCGAGATGAGTACCCTGCGCGAATCCACTAAAGAGTTAAACACGTGCTTTTAAATAAAAAGAACTCCATTTAAGCAAGATGTCCGGAAAGCCATACAAAGTAATAAGAGAAATAAGCAAATCATGCTTTGCTATATCAAAGACCTGACAATCGGATGTATGGTCAAATCCGTAAGATAAAGTTTCAGAGAAGGGGCAGTTTTTGTTAAGCCATGTCACTTTTTTGCCGCACTACCTTTTGTTTCGATTTTTAGTAGTAAAGGCAGCTGATTCGTGCAGGCTTCCAAGAGGATTCAGAAAGTGTCTCTTAATCGATCAGTATAATAAGAGGCAAACAAGTGCAAATTCGTCCTGCAAGTGGTGCTTAATACAAGAGTCAACATCAATTCTTTTCAAGAAGACGACTCCTTTCGAAAGCCTTACTTCCTCTACTTTCAACGAACGCCAACCGATTGATATCAATCTTCAATGATAGCTTTACAATAATATTCTTCAGCGAAACACTTAAGTAATGACTTCTCTGCAGAAATTTCTAAGCCAAATTAAAAATTCCAGTCGCATTGTTGCGGAGCATTTCCCGAATGCGTAGCCAAGTGGGTAACAATCGCGAATAAGGTCAATATCAGTGTTCGTGCGCTCAAATCTCAAGTACGGTGACTTGTTCGTAGGTATAGTGAATGTTCACTGGATAAAAACAAAACAATTACAGGTTGGGCACCCAACCACTACGCTGCCTATCCCTTTCTCTTTCCATGCTTCTTTCGGACAGGCAGTACGAGTAGGGGACATCTCCTAAGTGCTTGATCATATTAAAAAAAATTGACAAGACCATTATTACTATACTTTCGCTGATAAGTAAAAAAAAAAAATATAAATGTTTTGCGGGATAACCACGGAAAGTTGTCTTTCTTTGAGAGTTTCCCTTTTTCAGCTACGGCCAAAGTGCTTGTGGGCTTAGGAACAACTCATGAAAGTTTCAGTGCATTTATACATTTTGGCTGAAAACGGGAGAGAAGGGTGCAGATAACCGGACAAACCTAAAGAGACTCATGTCCGTTTTCGGCTCACATTTTTTTTTTTTCATAATCCGGTGCTGAAATGAATGGTATGCAATGGCGATGTTAGCGACTATACCGTTACGGTGACATGTTACCAAAATGTCTGCCTCTTAAGTGAACAAAGATTTTCAATTCTAAAATCCCATTGTTTTTTTAGGCTAAGTATCGTTGCCCTTGTTTTCTAGTCATGTAGTTGTTCTTTCATTTCTTTTTTTTAATGACTTATTTTCTTCATGTTCATCAGCAGTTGATATGAATATATATTAAATATTCATATAAATATTTTTTTTAAAATCATTTTTAAATAAATGTCGAGGAAGAAACTTTTAAATTATTTTGAAACAACATTTCCTAGTTAAAGTTTTAGATATTCGCACCTTGTTGTTATTACATAATCGCTGCGTGGAAGGAAAACTTTTCTATCCAGCAATGCTTTAGTTGCTTTAATGTCTTTTAATGCGTTCAACGCATAATTATTATTATTATTCTTCGTTTCGCGTAAACGTATAAAAAAAAAGGGGGTAAAAACAAAACTTTTTTGAAAAAGAACATGTAACGGTTAGACATGCATTTTAAAAGGTTGCATGTAAAAATTATGACTTCTCTCACGGTTTCAACTTCGCACACATGTCCATACATGTTCGCACACACATACTTGCAAAACTTCCTACCTTTGAACTTACAAAACACATAAACAAGTTTATTGGTAATGGTTGATGTTCTTATAAGAGCGTATGCGTGTGTAAGTGAATATATAAATCTACTAACCAACACAACAACGTAAGAAAAAAGCAGAAAGCAACTAGAACTATGTAAAGTGAGGGTGAATCGCAATGAAAAAAGGGAAGAGAGGAAGAATAAGAAAATTCATCTCACGTGTATGTTTGGTTGGTACAAACATCTTTACCCGGGAACAGTGTTTACAGAGCTCTTGTGGCAAAAAGGAAACGGAGAGCAAAAAAAATAGTCCGAAAAAAGCTTAAATAAATTTTTACACATCCACACACTCACAAATATATATATATATATGCCCGCACATATATGTTTCAAAGATGGATAAAGTTGTTGTACGTCTGCCTAAATAAACACATATAAGCTTGTTTGTGCGTTTGAACATACATATGCGCACATAGGAACGTATATGTAAATTACACTGTCAGCTAAATATTTTTGAATCTAACTATGGTCTACACTCTTATGGTGTTACCGTGTTGTTGTTGTTGTCGTTGTTGTTGTTGTCATCGTTGAACTGCATCACACAAGTGGAAACTTCTCTACACGTGTGTGCAAATATGCAAGTGTGTACAAGTCTTTTAAAATTCTAAAAACAACACAAAACTGAATAAAGTTAAAGGACAAAAACGCACACATATATATATATATATATATATATGTAAAAAAGATTTACACACACAAAGCCATATGCATACAAGTTGTCTTCTTTACAATCAACAGCAACAAGAACGGCAAACTGTTTACAATATACATATTTCAGTTGTTTATGTATGGGTAGTGAACATATACGCGTATATAGGCATGTATGTACATTGAAACAATATTTCATTAGTAAACTTTTTAGTTAGAAACCAACAACAGTAGCAACAGAAACCACATAACCGTCAAATGTATTTGAAAATAAATAAAAAGAAGGAAAAAAAAAAAGATTAAAAAACAATATAAGAAAAAGCGAACCATGAAGAAAATTTGCGTGCAAAACACTTTAATAAAAAAAAAATAAAAAATCGCAAACAACAAACAACAGCAACAACGAGAACAACAAATAGTAGTGATATGGTAAAATCAACTATAACAAAATTTATGCACATAAGCAACGAGCAAAAAAGTAAAAGACAAAGAAAAAAAAAAAAAATCATAACGCAACGACTCTATAACTTGTGATAGTCTTGACTGATAGACTTGTTTCAAAAGCAGACAGGTTTTCATTTCATTAGTATTGTTGCTGTTCTTATTGTTGTTGCCGATATTTTGTGCTTCGTTCTGTGTATTGTGTTTATAAAGTTAGTTAGTTAAGTGCACATGTATGTGCTTGCATATCAAGACACTCAACTGTTTTCGTCTATCCAAAGTGTAGATCCTTAGCCAGACATTTGCTGTCTGTTTTACTTCCAAAGGTGTTGATGTATTAAATTCTTCTCTAACCGATTTCGCCCGTATAAATTTCTTTCATGCACACTTTCTAACGAGCATAACTTTTTCATTCTAATAAAGTTATCAAATACCAGACAAGCAATTTAATTACGTTTTCTTTTTTTCCCCCCGTTTTTTTTCTTTTTTTTTTGCTTTTTATTTTCCTTATGAGAAAGCGTAACTAAATGCACATAAATGTTTCTAAATTAAAAATCAGAACAAAAAAGAAAATGTTTATCGTTATATAAATTGTTTTGCGCAAAATAAACGCGAAAAGGAAATTAAATCCGAGCAAAATTAAAAAAGAAATTTAATAAATTGATCTTAGATAGAATCTTAGCCCGCCTGCCCTGTAAGGGTAAATGTCGAATATCTTTTTCTTGCCAACACCACATACGTCGAACTCTGGGCAACGCGACTCTGGAAAGCATTGCCGTTGACTTTCAGATCCTTTGATGACTCGTGCAATGCCTTCAAGAGGAAATTGATCTTATTCTTGAAATCTTGAATTCCCCCGACACTGACAATTGCAGTTTATCAAGGTCAGCGATAGATCAAGGCGTTTATTTGATTAATCTTAGCTCTTGCTGAGTCCCTGATTCATTTCAAGATGAAAGACAAAGTAGCTTTACGAACCAAATACTTATTAGCACGATTCTACGCCGATTTGTGTAAGGTTTCAGCATCAAGCGCGATAAGAACAGAAGACACGGAAACTAACTCTTATCCCGATCCGGAATATATTCTATGGTGCAAGCGATATGACCCATTAAATAGATCCTTGGTATCGTTCGGAATTAGACATAACTTAATAAATGATTCGATGATTGCGTCCAGTTCAGATGAAATATTTTTATATCTAAAGCTTTAACCTTTTCATCTTCAAGCTTGACTAACACCGCAATGGTCGTGGATTCAAAAATCTCAAGTGTGGTGGAGTCTTCAATAAAGTCGATAGATGGACTTAGATGCTAGTGTTTTAAGACTTTAGACGTTAGTTCTACAATTTCTAGTTTGGAATTTTTGTGGCGGCATTAATAATAATAGCAGCAATAAGAACTTCAGGCTTGCTATAGATATTTAGATTAGATTGACGCAGAAAACTTATACCTTCCCCGAGACTAATCATTATATCTCCGTTTATTTATAAAATGTGATTGACGCACAGTGCGCGAATACGTTTAGTATGGAAGGTTCAGTAAAAGTATAGCAATTAAAAAGATTATAGTGGACCATGGCCAACCATTGAGTGCACCACACCACACTAGAGTTATTTACAAAATGACAAAATAAGCCGGTATTGGGGAAGTGATCGAAAGAGTAGCCCAATCCGAACCATTTTCAATAGCATTCGTCTACGGGCCAAAATATGCCAGTATGCCAAATTTCACCAAAGAATCTCCAAAATTGTGATCTGCAGGATGAAAACACAAAACCCCGACTGCCAGACGGACTGGCGAAAAGCTTAAATCATATTCAGGAAGTGATTCTGTCTGATCGGTGTAATGGAAAGTTGGTCTCTCTCAAGTTCTACTGAGTGTTGCATATATCCGCGCAAATTTATTATACCCCTGTACCAGGAGTGGTGGATAGGGTATAAACATACGTTATTCACATCAGTGATGCACTTATGAACATATCTTGAATTCACTCATATCTCTGATTGCATTTAGTTCTGCAGATAAGTGCTCGGCCAAATTTTGCGATTACATTTTTTTTCATTCATTCAGCTTTTCCATTTAACGCTTCGGATTCAACTGATGCGCAGTTCTTTCTTTGCTACACTCATTTCAATAAAATATTTTAATGAACATGAACATGTAGTTGCTTATGGTACATTTACATGAAGCAATTAAACTTTGCATAGGAACTTCAAAGAAATACTCAGATCAAAGACGTAAGAACCACGATGATGTTTTCAATATAGAAAGAAAAAAAGTACTTTTTCAATTCATTTGAAATCAGAAAAGGTAGGATTTTTCCTAACACTCATCATTCGATGTTAAGTAAAAGTTATCTTCTGTAAAATTGTTTATTGTTATTATTATTAGTATAATCTGTTTAGATGAAAAACATGGATTCTAAGACTAATAGTAGTGTGATAAGCAACTATGACTCTCGGCTCATTTTTTTAAAAGGTAAAAAGGTTTCTCTAATCGCTTTATTATACGTTTTAAAAAAATTTGGTTTTGTTAAGAAAAATTTTAGCATAGATTCGGTTTTTGTGTCTGCATTCTACATCAGTTTAGTATATTAAATTTTGTGCGGATGTATTCAGAATGACTTAAGATAGACCCACATTTTATTGAACCCATCGATTCAGAATAATCTTCTGAATCAATTTATCTGTGTCTGTCCATATGTCCGTCCGTCATTTAGTATACTGATGTGCTTTGGCCAAAAGACAATAGTTATTGAAAATGGTTCGCATCGGATCACTTCGAATAGAAAGGCTTTTTTTGGAAAACTATTACATAGAATAACTGGGGAGTGCGGTATGGCATTGAATAGTGGCTGTGCTCCACTGTAGTGTTTTTGGTGTTTTACTTTGTTTAATTAATGTTTTAAAACATTTTTTAATTATCTCACCAAAAGTACACGTATATGTAAGAAATTGAAACAATTGCATCAGTCGCTACCACTTCTCATATAACGTCTCATTTTGAAAAGTCTTTACGTAATTATCTGCAGGGTGGTGCAGGGTATTTAATAGTGAGCAATAGTCTATAGCGTCCTCAGTTGTTTTAAATAAATAAATTTAGATTTTCATTTTCCAAGCAAAAGAATTCATTATCAGCTCGCGTTAACAGAAAATGTCCTAAGCCTCTGAGTATATTTTAATACCGGTCTCGATACGCACTCGATAATAGTTTAAATAAGGAAATTTGCTTCATTCCCACTCGAGGGTTTTCAGTCACAATTCTTCGAGTTGCTTATTGTATACCACACCTAACGCCAATCGTTTGCGGCTAGCGGCAACGATATGTTTGTTTGACTCCAGACTTGACTTGAAAACAGTATTTATTGCATGAATGGCTTATGGAAGCGAATGTGAAATTTATTTGCTTGCCGTCTATTAACAAAAATAGCCAAGTTATTCCCAGAAATTCAATTGCAGATTTTCGAGCTAACGGAAACTTTAAAGTGAAACACTTAATAGATTAATCTTTAACCCGTTTTCCACTGCGAAGGAAAGTGCAAATTTCGCGGAGGTTAAGCGACGAGAGTTATTCTAGTTCAATAATTACTCATCTGTGCTATAAAGTTAATTTGTAAGAAGTGAAGTGAAGATACAAATTCAATATTTACTTACTTTTACTTTGTTACACACATCCGTAATAATTTGATTACATCTTAACATTAAATTTCACCGTATAAGTGTCCTATTATATTAATCATGAAATGTTGCTATAGTTTGGATAAGAAAATCGGTTTCTGCTTTGATTATTTGAAATAAATATTTTCTTATCCAACCTGGAGAAAAATTTATTATCTGACAGAAGTTTTTTCCTTTATATTTAATGCTTTTTCCTGACCGCTCGAAAAGTACGGTCTCTGCCAAATGAATCTCTGCTAATGTCTTACCTGGTAATTTCTCACCTCACGGACGTCTATAGAAGTCACTTATAATTATGTAGAAACGTTTATTACCAAAACTAAGCTGGCGTAGCTTAATAAAAACAGCTGTTGAGTAGATGTGAGGCTGAAAGCTAAGATATTAAAAATTTAAGGTGAAATTTGTAAAGCTAGTTATGAATTCGGTTATGGAATTTAAAGCTAGTTATGTCGCGTTTTCTATTACTGCAGCAAAGCGACATTGGAACAAAATGTATTTGGAGTAAAATCATTTGTTTGCTTTATTTTAAATTATCGTGAAAGTTACTAACGAGACAATCGCCGCCGCAGCATAGCCAAAGCAGTACGGGCAGATGTAATCGGAGTTGCAGTTCTATAACTGGAACTTCAATGTTTTCAAATAACTGAGCTGAGGTTCATGGGAAGCGAAATTTTCAAATATTTAACTGAAGTGCATCTGGGTGAATGGCTATTATGGCATTGATAAAGAGAGGGTATACGATAGGACACGAGTTAAAAAGGAAATTCCCAAATCACAAGATATGAAAAGTGTGCCAAAAGTTAACAAAAGACAAACTCAACTATTCATTGCGAGTTTTTATCTTTTTAACAAAACTTCGCCACTCTGAAATTGTCCGTAATTCACTAAACATCGCACTAGACCACAGTGAACATTAGAACCAGTGACATTATACTAATCGAAAAGGGGTATTTTCTGAACTACGCTTTTTTACTTTTTACGGTTTTAATGCACCGTTTTAACTTATTTCAGGCATTTTTGCCGCCTCTTGATCGATTGAACGAAGCTTAAGACGACTGACATTCTCAGTAGGAAGAAGAGTTCGGTTTAGGTATCCTTGTAAAACTTGTCGTACACCATAGTCTATATTCAACAAACGTTAAAACTCTTCATTCGATCACGGCGACCTTGAAATACTCTGAGTCACAGTTGTTCATCTATTTCATTCATAGAATATCAAAAATTCAGTTTTTTGGCCGAAATCAAGGGCAGTAAATTTCTATGCCAAGTGATTTTTTTTATCACGTTCACATATATATGTATATATGTATTTTTTAATGTGATCAATCAGTCGGGAGATGTGCCCTATTTGACTAACACATTGATTGTCAGAAGGACAAGAGGAAAGAAGTAGGGAGCCGGTGACCGCATCCTACTGTGTATATGCCCAATCGATAAGTGTTGTGCCTTTGTCAACCGAACACTCACTATAGCTACGACCAAAGGAAATTCTATCCCATTTAAGATTTGAATCTGCGAACACTGATTTGATAATCGCGGTTCTTACCTATTTGGCGACTCAAGCAGTAGCCTCAAGTATGCTTGGCTTCCATATAAAGGCGTTGTGTATGACAAAGAGTTCAAGGAATGTCTTTTCCCAGCCAAATCTTTCACAATTACACAATATACATACTATATCGAATCGATTTTTGTCGCGGGATAATAAAAATTGAAAAATATATATCCAAATGAGCCTTTGTGTGAGTCTTTATGGCCATAAAAATAGTCGAATCTGATCTATTTTCAATAGAATTTATGCTTAAACCGAAGCAAACTCTCGTTGGAATATTTCGAAAAATGCGAAATGGAGCGCAAGCGAACTTAAGCAGAGATCAATTAGACAGATGAAAGGCAAACCGATGTGCTTAAAACTATTCGGAATCGATTGGTGTAGCAAAAGCCAGGCTCTTCTGCGTGTTGCATGCACTCTAGCCTAAGTGCAAGGTTTGAGGAGTTTATGGAATTTCTCAAGAGAGAAATTTTTTAAATACCGAGCAAACATTGCAAACAAGTATTCAAATATCGTAATTATGGATAATTTTATTTATTCAAGTACAATAAATTCCAGTTTACCATTGCGATTATTTATAATTTTTAAAAACTTTTGAAAATAATTGTTTTAAGTGTAAATACTGCAAAGTGTTATCGGTTTGTTGCCATATTGTAAGGTGACTGTGATAAGCTCCACATAAGCACTTGTGGATAGAAAGAAAATTATCTTTTTAAATTTTTGCACAAAAAAGATTTTACTTCAATTTAAAAGCCGGTGCTTGCTCGAAATGCTCGAAACAATAAAAGATTTGCTTATCTTTCTATTTGTGTGTGTATGTGATTAAATAAATTTTCCTTTATAATTCAGTAAGTGTATCCTTTGTGTTTGCATGCGTGCATATGTATTTCCGTGTTGTAGACACACGCAGGCAAATACCCTCTCACCCTCTCGAGCAATTGTGCCATAATATCCTTTTTTAAATAGTGCTTTAGTGTCATAGAATTATCGCACAATATAATCTTTCCTTTGCTGTACTTTAATAGTTCTAAACAAGGGGATATGTGAGCTTTGTCATAACTTGCAGTCCTCTGAAACAGAATCTACCCCATTCATTTGACCGTGTTCTACCTTCGGAACGTGAAAGTGCTGAACAGAACTTAAAGATAAGAAGAAGTTAATTACGAAATGAAGAAATCGAGAATATTTGGAAAATCATCCTTTCGTCTGTCTCTCAACTGAGAAACTGAATACTGTTGGAAGGAAAATCTTTCCTTTTTTTCGTTTAAGATAAATGTTAATCAAAGTAGGACTAGGGCGTTATAATAGCGAGTCGATATTACAAAGAGGTTTCTTGTTATTGAAAAGCAATTTTAGGAAATAACTTTTATTCCTTGTTCGACGATTTTCCGACCTTTTTTTTGGCTGCGCTTGGCTTCAAATTTTCGGTAGTTTGCGGTAAATGACCGAGAAAGAAACTACGTAATCATTTGAGACTTTCTTTTAAAGCCACTTATACTTCGAGTGGCTTCGCAAGGGCCAATATGTAATCGAAGCCAATCGTCTAACTGCGACGAATGAAACGCTAAAGGGAAGCATATGCATACGTTCTCTGTAGGCAAACATCGTTCATTCTTGTTTTTCGTTTTATTTTTTATTTTCTTTAATTGGATAAAACAAGTCCTAGTCTAGTCTGAGGGATACCGCAGATCCTACCATTTCGAATGGAGCTGCGCGAGCGACAACGCTAGTCGACTTTTCTTTGCGTCAAACGCGATATGCTTTAAGACGGATTGCAACAATTTATCTACCGTTCACTGTTTCCGTGAAAGAACCCAAAAATATTTGATTCTGTTTAAGCTTTTTCTTTGCATGTTGGGTTACGCGAAGAAACTGATAATATTCACCAGGCAACACCACGTTTTTTTACTTATTACTCCCCTATCGAAGTCTCCAGTTTCACGCTAATTTCAAACTAAGAATCAACCTCATCTTGTCCTTAATCCTATTTTATGTGGACATTAGGCATTCAGACATTGTGTATCAGAAACATCTGCGGCTAAATACGTGCCATATGTCAATTATATGAATCTCCTAGAGAAAGTTATATCGCCTTGGAAGAAACTTTCGACATCCATCGCTCATCTTACAAACATCACAAACACAAACATCATTTTTTTAAGTGCTCGTCGATTGAAACCCTTTTGCACTGATCGTTGACGTGACTATAGAATCAGATTTAAATTCACTATCATTTATGGTTTAGTTAAAATTTTTACCAAGCGCAAATAAAGTCAATCTTTAGATCCGATCTAGGCATCACCTAAGACGGCACATCCTATTTTTCCATTTCTACGTCCATTTTTGCAATCGCTGGTACACAAGAAAGCGAGGAAAAGTCAAGAGAACGCACTTTACTACGTCGTCCCTATCCATATTAAGCACACGCATTTTGCATTGGTGATTATAAGCAAGCAAAAGTGAAATGAAAGAAGTTAGTAGGTAGGGTATTACGAAACATACTTAAACTGATTAAAAGTTATCTCTTGTTTTCCTATCTTCCTTACATTTGAGGTTAATAATAAATTATATTACGGAAATTATATACAAACTTAAATGCTCATATGTACATACAGACGTGCAATGAGTCAACACTATCTCTTCTTAACTCTCTTTTGCACATGCATAAACAATAAAACACTCACACTTGTAAAACAATTGCATTTTATGAAAACAAACTTACACACTCGTATACATAGATAGGGGTATACATCTAACATCAACTTACCTAAAGCATACGTTTTGCAGACTGGCAACAACGTTTGTATCCATGATGACACACACAAATGTTATATTTGTGTATGCATGTTATGCACAAACAATTGTGCTAATGTGACTTCCGTTTCCGTTGAAAATTAGTTAAAAGCTAAACGTTTACGTTTATACGCAGATACATACATAAGTGACTGTCTGTGAATGAACTGATTCACCACGAGCTCAGACAAGTTAGCTTATTCGTACTTGCTTTTATGCTAAGCATATACGCAAGCATGCATGTTTGTAAACTCATATGAATTATGCTTTAAAAGGATATATTTTTCCTTTCTTTTTTTTTTTCTCTTCTTGTTTTTCATAAAAGTAAAACAGGTGAACGGCTGGTAACGAAAACAGACTTTATTCTGCTTTATGAAGGAAAAAAAAAAAACAAATTCTTAGGTTTGTTTTGTTCGAAAGGAGCAAAATTTTAAAAGGACTCAGAATTATGATGCAGTCCACCTGGTTAACAGTTAGTTATTTCCGTTTCATTTTCAGAGATTTATTAACTATCCAAATAAGGAAATGCTATATTAGTTTGCATATGAAAAGCAAAGCAAATGAATTAGTCGACATGACTTGGCAATCTTTTCGGGATAATGTGTAATATATATGTGACCTTCGCCCGAGAATGGAGGTTTGTAACGTGTGCTAATGCCTATCAGATATCATAAGAAAGAAAACAATATTATACCTCATCCGGTTTAGCGGCTATGTTAATAAAAATTCAAAACAATTGATTTCTTTTCGTATGTCCATCTGTCTTTGCATCTATTTGCTGTTATTGGATATACAAAAATGAAGTTTCTTGTATGCTGTTCTAAAATAAATTTCAAATATCACGGGGACGTTTCAAACGCTGAATTATACAAATCACATAAGTCTATGCAATTTTCACAACCTTGTGATGTTCAATATTTGCCTTAACACCGAAAGATATATGCAATGATGGTGTCCGTAATGTTGATGAATGAATTCGTAAAGTTGGAGATTGAGATTACTTTGAGATGTGAGATTCCGTGTGGAATGTTCATTTTAGGTTGATTGCATTTGCAATTAAATGTTGAAAATTTATTCCTGGTGCTTATTTTTTAGTTTCTGAACAAAAACTCATTGCAGTGCGCAGATCAGTGTTGACTGTGAAAACATCGCACTACATCGTATAATTTAATCATTAGTTAGTTGTCTGCAGGGCGAACTAAAGGGACATGGTTCACATTGACCGTACAATTATTATGTTATTTATGATAACCTCTTAACCTCTTCCTTTCAATCGATATCATCATTTATCACTATTGCATGAACATTCAATCTCAATACCGCTGAAACATTGTCTGATCTCTTATACTTAGAAAAAGGTTTGAGTAAACTGGCTTAGAGTTGAACGAAAGTTTATTTGCAACGACTCAACCTTTTTGCGGTTCAGAAAAGAAAAGACCGAGTATTCGGACTCTAGCATACTCTTGTGCCCATCGTTTAAAATAGACCTGTAGAGATACGAGGTTAAATGCCATTATGTCCACTTTTACCTACTTTCTGAGAATATTTTCCCTAAAGCAAAGCTTTTATTAAGTTCACTTTGTCTTAGCGAGACTCGAAAATTTTTCTCAAGCTTTTCGTTATATCACTCACAGATATAATACTTCTTAACAGTTATTTCCTGCTAATGTGTTCCAGCATAGTGTACAAAACGAAATTTAAATTTCATCAGCAAAGATTTCGGTTGCAAAACCCGCTGAGAGTAACTGAGTATTAACCATGGAGTATCACGATTAGATTTGAACTCTTGTCCTTACGACAATGAACTTGTTGCTGACTGAGCTTTAAATCGACCGGATTGCCGAACCGATTTGCAATCCTGCGGGTGAAAATATCTATAAATAGACAAAGTAACGGAATGACTAAGGGATAAATCGGCGGAGGATGAATCGGCGGATTGATGAAGCCTAAAACCCCAGACTAGTCAGTTTGCAGTCTTTACACATCTTACGAAAAGTTTAAGCATCTTCTCGTCAACACGCATCTGCCAAATAGTGGACGAAAATGGCTGATGCTTGATCTACCGGTAGTTCGGAAGTGAAAATAAGTTGAAAGAGAAGTGAAATTAATATATAAATTCACGTATGCAGTACAATACATTTTCCATATACAGGAATTCAAACACATATCTACGAATCCTTCTTACTCGCTATTTTCATAATTCCTCTAAGGAAGTAACAATTTGCCGATATCCACCATTGAAGAATAAGAATATAATAGATTTGTCTGGGTTTGTATCTATTTTTAGCATCCGAAAACACATTGCGCAGAAAAAAATACCGAATAGACTTAACGTGCCCCAATGCTGCATGCACTTCTCAATTAGTGTTCACTTTTGAAATCCTCGTTTCACTCGTAAAATTGATTTCGTGAAGACAACGTTCCCGCTTTTCTTCTCCTCTTCTACTTCGGTGACCGTTATATGGAGAGGAGACGATTGTAGTTTGGCCGCGTTAAGTCTGCCAAATTGAATATTTTATTTTTATTTATTTTTCTTTTTAATAGTCTTCTTCCGCATAATTGATAATTTTTCAAGTTTTCAAATTTTTTTTACTTCTGCAATATTTTTGCAATTTATTTATTTAATAAAAGTGTTTTTACGAAACTTTTGCAACAATAATATTTAAATTTAATTAAAGGAGTGTTTTATCATTCGTTTTTTCTCAAATTTTTTCTTTTGCCTTTTAGCTGAATGCACCATTAAATCTCACTCTTCTAAAAATTTTTGAAATTAAAAGAACAGAACATAAAAACTTTTCCTTTGATGGTGTAGGACAATTACGATGAGAAACCAATGGCATCCACATTCAAATTGCACCGAAGGTAAGAAATATTCGAAATCCTTTTCCCCTCATTGATATGACATTTTTGTATATATATATATATTTATAATATGCTCCTTACATGTATACACATATGTATGTCTACATGTATGTGTATACATATCTATGTATGTATATGTATATATATATATATAATCTACTCTTAACATATATGCGAACATATATGTAGAGATATATTAGGATATATATATATATATATATATATATATATATAGGGAATATAGCTGGAAAATTGTTGAGTGTCTTACAATTTAAATACTATTGTTAATTATTTAAGTAGTTTTGCAAGAATGTATATAAACGTATAAAAGGAGATTTATAATTTCAAAAATTTAAATATGTGTATGTATATAAGCGTATAAAAGGAGATTTATAATTTCAAAAATTTAAATATGTTATAAGATCTTAAAATGTTTGAGAAAGTTTAACATCCTGGACGTTTTGAATGATGGAAGACTCTAGTACATAAATATATATGCATATATATAAGATTGTATTACATCCCAAATATATGAGATTTTGTGAGAGATGCTGGCAGCACTACATGCTCAAATTTGACGATTTTGCCTAATTGAGATCGGCTAGGATGACAAAATTTCTAAAAATGCGAAATTTTCTCTAATGTGAAAATTGTGTCCGGGTCGTAATTGCCATGATATACAGCAACATAAACCCCTTTCGTACGTACCCTTGGCTACGCTCGATGTTCCAAAATTGTTTATTTTTGTTTTTTATTTTTGAAATAATGATTATTTAAGTTTGCATTATGTTTCCACTGTCGCATCATTTCTACATTTATTCGTTTAATAGAATATTTATGCAGATTTTTTGCCACAAAAGTATTTAAATTCAATTAAATAGTTATTCGGGCTGTTTTTTTTTTTTTTCATTTTAAACTTTTGCTTCTGGCTCGGTATGTATGTATCATTAAATAAATATCTCATTGCATTCATTTATCAGGTTTGTTTTTTCGTTTTTATTCATTTTCTTGTTTTTTTTTTTTTTTTTTTTGCATTCCATTGTTTATTCATTTTCTTTTCTATTAATATACAATACATTATAGCACATCAGTTACAACAGCATGCGATATAATTTCAATACGGTTCAATGTATGGCGATGCAACACAGCTTATTTTGAATTGTCGTGTAAACGTTTTTGTGTTTCGCTTGCCAATAATACACCGAAAGGTAGAATTTCAGTGATTTATTTGTTTTTCGTGCCAAATTTGTGTCACATATGGGAAAAATTCTTTACCAACATTGCTTTTTTTTCTTTTCTTTCTTTTTTTACTTTAATTACAACAATACTTTCCATACTGGAATTATTATAACAAAAAATAATTTAAAAAAAAAAAATACATATTCGATAGGTTATATGTAAAATTGTAAATTATTCATGAAAGTTTAAGTTTTATACCTATTAGAAATTTATTTAAAGTTAGATCCAAGCTGCGTCCCATCTATGTATGAGCATAAGTTCAAAACAGGTAAGAAAACTCGGTTGTGATAGAATCTTTTATACCGCATCACCCTCATCCTTAAAAAGGCAAAAAACGTAACAGAATTACATTTCTGCTGCTCTATAGTATGGAGTCGGCGGGGAACCTCTTTTCTATTTTCCAAATATTTCGCATAGGCGTGAGGACTTTGAAAAGCTTAGGTCACCTCCAATTTCTTTTGCAAGGTTGTAGGCGATATCTTCGTTACACTAGGAAGTTGGACAGACGGGCAGTTGCTTAGGTGCATTCGGAATATGAAACTGGCGAAGAATTTCTAGACTTTAAGGACACACCATCCTTCCACCGATTTGGCCCATTCTCAATATCAACCTACGTGCAAGAACTTCCAATGTTTCTGTCAATTTTGAAGTCGATTGCATCATTTTCGCATCTAAGAGCAGACCGACAACACATATATATATATATATATATATATATATATACATATATATTTGCAACATCTTATACTTATTTATATACATTTGCGCAAGTCGACGCTCATTTCTAAAACGGTTCTTCTTGGACGAAACTCAATAAGGCGCTACCACGAAATTGTCTACCACACATGCAATCATACACACTTTGCTCTTCAGGGCCAAAACATATCGACAATATGCGAATCGGCGAAAAAATGTAATGAATTTATTTGGCTTTAGGGCCACAAGTTTGGATTTTAGGATTAATAGCTTTTAGGGTTATATATATATATATATATATATACGTGTGTATATATTTAGTTTAGTTATTAAGGCTCAATATTTTGTATCACAAGGCGCCCTTTTGCGGATTCTCTTTTTATTCGACTTCTTTTCAGAATAAGTTCGCACCAATGAATTGTGATCTTCGGGATAGCATAGATTTCATTTACAATTGCAAGGAGATCTACTCACAAATTATTTGCAGGAAATTATACTCGCATCGTTGCTTTTTCTGGTCTTGTCCATTTGAATATTACGACTATATATATATAAATCCCTATTAACCCCTTTCCCTCTAAATATTCTGTTAATTCTTCTTGATCTTTTCGTTAGTCGTTTCGCTAGTCGTCAGGCAATAGGGAAGGGAACACATTAGTTTGCAGCTTCCGACAAGGTATATGGATGATATCCAATTTGTGTCATATACAACCAATTGGTTACAGGGAGAGAGGCCCTAAAAGCGGGCAAATATCTCAAAAACTGATCGGCAGGTTGAAAACCAAAATTCATGCACAGACTCGGACAGCCAGACGAAAGGAAGGACAGAGAAACTTAAATTCATTTGAAAGATAGTTACATTTCGATAGAGATAATAAAAGATATCTCTATCTTAAGTTCTTCTCCAAATGGCGTACACCCGCGCAAACTTAATTTTCCCCGTACCTTCAAGTCTTGAAGGGCCATGATAATAATGACTAATAAAGGTATGATTTTAATTCAGAAGCAATTTTTTATTTGCTTTAACGCCTACTTTGACTTCGGTCAATTCAGTCAAGCGTCATCTGCGTAATAGACTCTTTTCTCTTATTTTTGCTTCTGATCTGTAGTCCTTACTCTTTCTCTAGTTTGTTAGTCTTACGTCTCGATTTCACACTTTTCTTTTATTAACTTCTAGGCTAGGTTCACCCATGCGTCGTGAATGCCCACTGTTCTCGTTGCTGTTTATAAAAGCACTTCAGATTCAGGAGGAATCTTGAAAAAGTATTTTTCATGGTCTGAAAGTGGCTCGGACTCACTTTGGCGATCGGCACAGAGCAACGTCTTTAGTGTCGAGGAACTTAGCTTGGTAAATTAGTAAAAATTACCAAGATCGGAAAGAGAAATGTCATCGTTACCTTTAAAGGAAAAAAACAAACGCGCTTAGCAATTCACTGCTGGTTCGATGTCATGTTGCAAAATGTCTGAATACTAAGTTGATGTGCATGTAACAGAACACGTTGATAATTTTGAACCAGTATTCTCAAATGTGATGGGATATTATTCAGCCCACTCATGTATGATGCATAGTAGTGACCGATTGCTATTTTTTAAAGACTGCTATATATAAAACCCCCTGTAGGATAATTTAATTTTCTTTGCTGAATTTTTATTATCGAAATTTAAATAAATAAATATTGCTTACTATCCTTATTCTCTAATCTTATAATTTGTTTGGTATTGTTTATACCACACACCACTTGGCAGACAAGGATATATTAAGCTTGTGCAGATGTAAGCAACACGCGGAAGGACTTGATATAGACACAGCTTTTATTATACCAATCAATTCTCGATCTACCTAAGCTTGTCTGGCCGTCTATACATTTGTCTGTCCGTCTTTTTGTGTGGTCACACGACAGATAGTAATTTTTGAAATTTATTATACCGAAGAGTTTCGACTGAAGGACGAAAGCTATTTGAAGTGTTTCGGATCGGCGTACTTTTTCGACCACTTCATATGCAACGCCTCATTTTGAGAAATCGTTACATGAATAACTCTGTGGTAATGTAGGGTATGTAAGGGAGTGCCACCGTTCACTATCATGTTTTTGTGTTTTTAATTTAGTAAATTTTTAATTTTGTTTTGTTTTTATTAAAAACTTTTTTGAAAATTAATCAAATAAAAAGTTATTTAATCATGCATAGAGCATAAATTCTCTAAAAATTCTTGCAAAAACCGTATACACGTATTTTATATGCAAATTCAATAAAATAGCAGCCAGTAACAGAATTTCCTTTTAAATAAACAAATCACATGCATATGTTAGATCAATAATGTCTAATAGATATGCACGTATCTATTCGATGTCTCCATAAAAGTAGGTATGTGCGTACACAGTTATATACATATCAAAACAATTTTCAAAACAATCTCCTTGTTTTCATATTCACTCTCTCGGTAAATATGGAAGTTTTCGTCATTTTATCACGTTTGTAACATACAGAAGCATGCACTGTATAGGCCGAGCATAAGGAACCCGAAAGCAGATATGTTTACCCTAACTATCTATCTATTGTTGCGGCAGAAAACTGAAAAGTAGAGAAATTAAAATGAAAAATCTCTTACTTCCACAAAATGGAGGTGATATCCACCCAAAATGTACCCTCTACTGATATTATTATATGGGAAGAAAGATGAGAAATTTTAGAATGCCGTTAGCATATCTATTTTAAGTGAAAGACTATTTGAAATTCGCTTCAAACTCGTCAGCAGTTTTCTTACTTATTTTTATTTACTACAACACTTGGCAAACTGACAACAATTTATATCGAAACCGTCTCTATTAACACATTTTACTAAATAAACGAATTCCGAAAACAAAACAAATCGATTGGAAATTGTTTTTAGGAACAAATAAATCTACATGTATTTATAGATCTGATAAAAAAGGCAAACAATACTTTTTTTTCGTTTTTTTTTTTTATAAATTGATATTTCAAATAAAGTAATGCTTTGCCATACATAGCAGACGATATGTATATGATGATATAGTTGTCGATTGATATTTAGTGGAACGAATTACGCATAACTCTTTATTTCGCAAGAACTCCCACATAAAATATTAAAAAAAAATAAAAATAAGCAAGTAAAACTATTGTAGTCGGATAAGACTGATTTTTAAATACCCTACATCACAAATAACAAATAATTTACTTCTATTCGATGTAGAGGAGAGCCCGTTCCAACTTTCAGCTGGTGTCATGGAAATTGAGAAAATTTAATTTTCCTGTGAAAGATCTTATTATACTTCTTCACCTGTTTTCGTCGTAAAGTACTAAAATTGAAATTTTACTGTGAAGCAAAGTCTTAGTAGAGGGGAGGAGCTTTAGAATAGATCTTTCAAGTCCCAATTTGGTACAGTTAGCTCTTATGTCAAATTATGCTGTCATGGAATAGTTATCTTTATAAAATATAAAAAGAGCTCTTTGTCATATAAAACCCACCGTTCATAACAATCCTTATACAATATGCGGCCTAAAGAACCGATCCTGATAATCCAAATTAACTAAAGTTGATTTTTATATAAAACAAAAGTCAAGTAAAAGTCAAAATGTTTTGCCATAAAAAAGCTTAAGAAATAAAAGGAAGAATTCGCCTGAGTGCCCGAGTAGGCAAGAGGCTCGGCTAGCAACTCAATGGTCGTGGGTTCAAATCTCAAGTGCGGTAGAGTTTTTAATAAAGTTGGAAACCTTAGATGCTAGTGTTGTAAGACTTTAGTCTTAGAATTTATTCTCTGGCTAAATTTATAACAACAATAGTAAAAAGAAGAATATGCAAAGAAGCAACGAAAGTTGGTCTATCTGATCCAAATAAATCCCATTGAGATTTTTGTTGAGAGATTTTAATAATATTGCACACACCCATATAAACCATCCATAAATATCCATAAAACTACCTTGTGTCACAAGCCCTGTAGGGTACATAAGTAATAAAATAAAAATGCTGATAAATGAACAAATTAATGTACGTTCAGAAGTAAACAGCAACAAAAAGATTTATTTACATAAACGGCAAAATTTTTAAAAACAGAAAATTTAAAGATGATGACGATGAAAGAATCAACGGTACACATGTATTTTAAAATGAATGTCAAAATCCATACACAGATTCTGTTTCTTTTTATAGCCTACAGCGCCTGTGGTGCAGAGGTATATTTAGTTTGTGCGAATAGACTTGAGATGGATCCCCCATTTATTATACCGATCAATTGAGAATCGTTCGAAAAGCGATACAAGCTCTGTCCGTCTGTCCATCTTGTTTTCTCTTATTCAACTTGCCGGCCGTAATTTTTGAAACATTTTAAGGAAATTTAGTACACTAGCGGGTTTGCCCAACGGCGAACGTTATTGAAAATGGTGAGGATCGCCCAATTTTTTCAGCCACTCCCCACGTAACGCTTTATTTTAAAAAGTCCTTACGTGAATAACTGCATTAAACGGAATGTTATAGGGTATCGAATCACGGACCATGTCCCGTGTAACGTGTTTTTACTGGTTTTATGTATAGAATGCAACAACTTTTTTATCTCCTAATAGAGAAACGAAGCTTCACTTTATTGCAAACCATGTAGAACTATTCAGTTTATATAATTCAAGTTTCTTTAAAGGTTTAGCTTGTTCGTCTATTTTCTTCCTTTCGTATTTCCCAAAAGTTCATATACATGCATATATATGTACATAATGGTTATATGCAGATCCCTTATCAATTTTTATATATAAGAGGTGGGTGCATCCCATGTAAGGCTTCTAAGAAGTCTTTACATGAATAACATATAAGGTGGTGTAGGGTTTGTAGTGATGATCTGTGGCCCGCTACAGTCTTTTTAATTGTTTTTATATATAAAGCATTGGAGTGCCTTGTCGTCCTTGTCGCATTTGTGAAATTGCCTTTCGATGTCAGCAGTCCATACAAGCAAGACTAGCTATAACCTAGTTAAGATCAGTTCTTCATATTTCCACTTAATGCAAGTCTAGCTATAACCTAGTTGAGATAACCCAATTTAGCTATAACGCACATTACATGTAACTTTAGTAATAACCTACTACTTTGCTTACGTTAGCATAATAATTTATTATGTATATTACTGACCACAGTTCAGTTAGGTCAGAAGTAAAGCAAGAACTAAATAGTAAAGTAAGAAATAAAGTAAGAAGTATAGTAAAGAAGTAAAGAGAATTCAAAATAAATGACTTTCCAAATAAACGCTAATTGTGTTTTCACTACAATCCATTAAAATCGTGGTCAAAATATTTTTGAAGCTGTCCATACATTCAAAAAGGACCGGCTCACTCAGTTCGCAAGTAATAGGTATTCAATCAATGTCTGGCGATTTATTATACCCTTACGAACTTTGCTTTTCTTGATACGGTTCGTATCCCTCGATCGTTGTTTTATTTACAATCAATTTCTTTAAAGGTAGAACTATTTACAGTTTACTCAGATTGACAGCATTCTTAGCTTAAACTTTCTTTTCAACTCACATGTTCTTTTCCGACTCGGCCTGCTTTCCGCAAATATTCTATTTATGTACACATTTATAAACGTATTGCTATTGCCTAAGTTCATGGTGCAACTTTTAATCCGTTAATCCGCTTTTCCGCTAATCTTTTTCGGCGGCCGGTAGCTGCATGACGTGCCATGAATGTGCCTGAATTTTTCCAACTCTCGGAAATTTTAATATCTAGGAAAATCAATTAGATGGTTTGAAACTAGGTTTGGGAAAATACTATCACGTAGTCCGGTTAAACTTACTTTAGCTTTTTGAAAAGAAATTCGCCCGTTTTTCCTCCTCTTTTTTTTGCTTTCCCTTTTTGGCTCATGAGAGGATGAGGACAAATTGATTTATAATAAAACCCTAAGTCAAAAGCGCTGTTTTAATATATATTGAGCCAAAAACTTTTTGGAGCCCATGAGTATATAAAACCAATAAGAATATGATCTTACGGTAAATCACCACCGCGGCCCAATATGTAAACCAATGCAAATTACTTGCAAAATTAAAAGTCCGTCAAAGGTACTTTTAAATTGAGATGTTAAAATACCCAGCAAAAAAGTTGTTAATACGTGCTATGCATTAATGTGAAATAAAAAAAAAAAGAAAAGTAAATTTGAACTGAGACTGCGTTGATTTCGTCAAAAAGTCGTCAGAATTTTTTTTTTCTTCTTAAAAAAATATTTACTTAACTGTCAATGTTTGTTTTTCTCTCCCCCTCTGTCAATCATGCTTGAACAACTGGTTAGTAGCAGCACTGCAAGAACATTTTGCCTTGTCAAGAATTATTGGAAAATTCAATTACTTTTTATATTAAACATAAAACTGCAATAAAGGTCTTTACGGAATCTTGCTATCGCTTAAGTCAATCGTATATTAAATGGAAACAAAAAGCCCACTTATTCCTGTAAGGAAGAGCGAATCTTCACAGTCTATACCTAGCTCCAAAGAATGCTAAACAACTTACTCTATCTTCTTCTAGGTGTATACATAGGGTACTGCTTACTGGGTTGATATTGAAGCAATACTTGAACAAGATTCCTGAAGATGACGGATTTTCAAAGTAATGAAGTATGTGGATGATCCAGCCACAGTTTCACAGCTAAGCCATATTCTACTTTTTCATCACTTGGTTACTTTTCATAAAGTAGACCTTTACATCATTCAAATTGTTTATCACTTCAGGCGTTCTTCGAATGCTTTGTACTCTTCTATGGACGTTTTTCGCAATGTTTTCTTTTTTTTCTTTTAAATGTGTTTTGATAACATAACCTCAATTATCTTTTTACACTATTTCTCCCAATTTGACTCAAGCAAGTGATTCTTTTAAATTTGAGCAAAAATGATAACTGACAACTTCAAAGAAAATAAAAATCCTGATAGAGTCTGTGTAAAAGACGAAAAATACGATTGCATCCATGGGTAGGTAGTATGTTATTTTGCATTGCTGACTTTCGATTTTCAAAAATACATTGAATGGATGTAAAGTATACTGTTTTCAAATATTAACGAATCAATCAATTTCCAAATATATGTTCTTTGCAGATAATCTTAGTGATAACAAGGACGAATTTCTTTCTTAGACCGAGAATTTTACATCATTTCCTCATGAATGTATTTGTCGTGTAAATCAAGGGTTCGGTATCTCTTCTTTGCATACAATTGGTGAACATTTTATGAGTCCTTGCGTCGTTGATGAGTTATATTGAAAGTGGCCCATGGCCACTCCCCAAACTAATCAAGACAGATATCGTAATATTTACATTCCTACGTCATCTTTTCTTTTCTTTTTGATGCTAAGAAAGTTGCGTTATGTATCGTGAAACTGTTCGGGAAACCGTTAGAAACGAAAAGCACATCACAGCTTACAATGACATGAGCTCAGGACAAAACAGAAATATAAAAGTAGCCTTGACATGGGTAAAAATTGTCAAGCCTACCGAAAATAGTGTAGATGTCATTGACCCTAAGTCTCTATAATCGGGGATTTGCTTTTCTTTTTGTGGCTTAAGTCCATTTATAGCCATCAAAAGCCTACAGAAAATTAGTGTTTGTTTTCATGTAAAGAGTTATTAGATCCACCACTGAGGGATGGGACAAAGTCCGGAGAAAAATCAGAGATCCCGTAAAGCATACATATCCGCGATCAGCATGGAATTCCGAATTGATTTAGGTTTATCCATCCGTCTAGCTGTGTGATGTCAACACTCCCCTGGCAAATCTTGCATGCGAATTTATATTGAAAAAGGATCAGATTGGTCGAAGAATACTTCTGCTGTACAAAATAATCGTGCTTCCAATCGTTAAAATTAGGCTTTAAAGGCTGCCGGATAACTTAGATATGCTCGCCTATATTGAAAACACCGCCTCACTTGAA
This sequence comes from Glossina morsitans morsitans, assembly GCA_001077435.1. Taxonomy (NCBI): domain Eukaryota; kingdom Metazoa; phylum Arthropoda; class Insecta; order Diptera; family Glossinidae; genus Glossina; species Glossina morsitans. The sequence continues at coordinate 3,919 of CCAG010013556.1, read as the reverse complement.
ATTTGATCCCGCGACCATTGAACTGTTAGTCGTGATCCTTTGCCTACTCGCCCACTCATTTTTTTTATTGTTTAACAGAACCCGCTGATAATGAAAGATTCGGCCACTGCCGTTTATTTGCTTTCTTTAACACCGTTTATATAAATGGAACCGTTTATATAAACTACTTTCCCCTAAGTCATAATAACGATTTTTACAAAGTAGGAAATTATCTAGGAAATGGGAAAATAGTTCTAGGCAATCTATTGTCAATAGGTTTCGGTCTTAAGTCAAAACGCGCGTAACAAAGTTTATCAAAATATCGCGAATATTGCAACCTTATAGATTGCAAGAAAGAAATAAATGAACATATACCATAAGGATGGATGGACAGACATGCTTAAAACGATTCAGGAAATGATTGGTATAATGAGAGATGGGTGAGCAAGTCTTCCTTGGTAGTACACATTCCTGCCCCACATGGTGTAGGTTGAAAATACTGACTCAGCTGTACAAGGACAAGTTCCAAGAATTAAACCCATCGTGCTTATAAGAAATTCAATTAAAACATATTCATAATGCGTTTCTTGCGGAATTCAAAGAATATATTAAGTGTTATATATTAAATAGCCCCTTATATCATCAGCGAACGTAAACCAGACGTTTACTATGAATTTTTTCTACTTACCTTAAATAATGTGCTCGCAAGATTCTAATTAATATCGCTACAGTAGTGTTTGTGGTTTTTTGCTAAATTAAAATTTATCTTTAATTTTGCTTTCGATCATATTCGTGTAATGTTATTTCGCTTTTTAAACATAACATAGCAAAAGTGCAAATCTTGTTAGGAAGCTTATTGCAAAGGATTACGACTGCTAAGAACAGTAAGGATAGTTAACCGTATTCTTGCAATTTTTTATATGTTATGCAAGACACAAGACACAAGAACAAAAATTTTATGGAAGTTTATGAGAATGCGTTAACATTGTAAACAATACCGTGTATAGTAAAGAGATACAACCTTATGTTGTACCATATAATACCTATAGTGTAAGCACACAATTGTCAGTAGTGGTGTCAGTTCTTAATCAGAATCAGACGTTATAACGAATACATGAGCGTATATAAATCTAAATGTATTTATATACATACATATATATATATATATATATATATACGTATATATGCTTTCTCTGTTTTATAGATTATTCGATAAATTACCTTTGTGCGATAGAAGGAATTATAAAAACCTTTTAAGGGACTACGAGAAAGACACCATAAATAAGATTCTTAACTAAGAGAAAAAAGAAATAGTCTAAGAATAAAATTGATTACAAAACATAGATGACAGTTGACATAGATGAGGTTTACACATCTAGTCATGTTCAGAATACATATTAAGGAAATTGTGATTTTTATTTATAGCATTATACCATCAACTTCGGTATATCGAAAGCAACCTAAGATAGATAGATAGATTGTACAGAGAGACAGAGAGAGGGAAATAGCGAGAGAGAGAGTGAGAGGGAGGGAGTAAGTGCTGATTGTAGAAGCACAAAATATAAGAATTCTTTACTTACGCTTAGGAACATTTAATCAAATTTGGAAATCCATATCAATTTACGAAAATTTATTATTGAAATATTTTAATATGTAACAAGCAAAAGTACTACTGTGAGACACGACCCGTCATCGAATACCTTACACCAGTGCGTTTAATACAGTTACAATTGCAGTACACAATGACTTGTCGATGTAAGGCCAAAACATGTGCATCAAAATATCTCAAAATTGTGATCTGTAAGAAAGAAGAAAAGAAGAAAACAAGGCAGACAGACAGACAGACAAGCAAGCAGTGAGCCTATCTCAACTCCTTATAGGTGTTACATACATCCGCTTTTAATATATCTTTATATAACTCATTCGGAATAAGGGGTATAAGGCTTACGGCACAGGGTTACTAATTTTTAAAACACTTTCGGAAGTCATTCGTTCGTTCGTCGCTCTGGTTCGTGATTCATTTAATATGTCAGTGTACAGTTTTTACAAATCTCTGTCAAGAAATACTTTTCATGTAAAGACTATTTTGAAAATATGGGTTTGGAATGGTCGTAAAGATGCTCCTACTTAATCCATCCTTGAGATAAGTGATGTCAATCTGCGCAATTTCATCGAAATGCCTTGAAAATAACTGCCTTTACATTGGGTACAAAAATATATTGAAACACATAGACAAATGGACGAACTGAATTTTGAAAATGATTTCAAATCGATCCTCAAAATAAACCGGAGATTGTTTTGTATCCTGCGGAATGCTACCTACCTAAGCAGTAAAAATGTAACAAGACTGCTGTCGTCACAGGACGATTCTTCGATTATCAGCGTAAGAATTGTCTCGCATCTATTTTTATCCCCGCCACAGGGTTATACGCTGAAAATTAAATTAAGATCGGTGATCGTAGCAAATTTCTGTTATCTAGGATTTGGTCTATGATATAACTGCAATGAGCTCAAGGTTTTGTCTGCAGAGCAAACTTTCTATGAGATTCTCTGCAAAAAAATAGCATAGTCAGGAATTCTGAAGCTTTCACATGGTGCAGAAATTCTAATAAATTACTTCATATGCTTCTTATGTCTTGCTAATTGTACTCTATGTTTACGTTCGCACTGCCAGATGTGTTATGTCGCATGCCTAACATGTTACGCTATTCATTGCCAGAATAGACAAACGTTTATTGGGCATCAATAGATTAAATGCCGCTCTCACGCAAAGTGTTTCTAGCTTCAATTTCTATTATACAGTGCGCTACTTGCCCCAAACGCATATTAATTTTGTTAGAAAAATTGATCTTTTCTTGTACAAATCGATTCCGAATCATTTTTGAAATCATATCAAGATTATCGTATATCTCTTATCTGTCCATGTAATTGTGTGTTTGATCCATAGTGAGCAATGTTCAAAATACGTCGATGAAATGTGTTTTGGCCTGAAATCGTACGCGTTCGTATTGGGTTCAGGATCGGTTGGATCATATTTACGACCACTTTTGCTGGAACGTCATATTCTGAAAAAGTCATGGCGTAGATGTGGAGGATATACGTGACGGGCTGTCTTACGTGCATGCAGTTTTAATTTCTTTTTCTCTTTTATGCCCATTGCTGAAGGTTGAGGGTATGTTTTTTTTATCGAAACACTTGCAATATCCACAAGGAAGCTTGAGAAAGTATATATGTCCTTCACTAGTATCAAATTCTGAATCGATTTCGTTGATATGCTCGCATGTCTGTCCGTCTGCCCGTCCCCTTGTTATTTGTCCGTGTGTCTCCGTATGTGTCCGTCTGCTTGCTTATCTGCTCGCCCATTTGACTGCCTGTCTCTATGTTTAGGCATCCATATATCTGTCCGTCCGCCTCTCTGCGCAGCTGTGCGTTCACGAATCTGTACAAGGTAAGCATACGCGCAACCGGCAAAACTAGCATATCGGATAGAAATTTAACAAAGTCACATGAACAATGGCCTGCATCGATTTAAGGACATGCGTACAGTACAACAGAATCTCAGGATACAGCTCAAAGCCAAATGCACGTATATTCTATGCAAAGAGTATAGAAATTTAATTTTTGCTTTAAATTTGTTTTTTTTTTTTTTCTTTTTCTTAGGCAAATATGATGGGTATAGAAGATTCGTGCATAGCCAAACATAAATTTGCATTTTCCTATATATATATATTTTTTTCTGAATAAATTAATGAGCTGGACTGATGGAAGGCTGTATATCTTTTTTACACACTTTCAAAGGCTTGAAATTAGATTTTTTCAGTGTCTCTTTTTTATGTTTGTCTTTTTAAAAAAATGCAAACATTATAAAACGATGTGATTGCAAATTTCTTTTCATTTAGTTTAGGGTGTAAAAGCCTTTATGTCTTTTCAGTTCTGCGCA